>SJYA01000231.1:915754-982216 GCA_006410615.1 Neotragus moschatus | reverse complement strand
TGAAAGATGATGGTGTGAAATTGCTGCACTCAATATGCCAGCAAATTTGAAAAACTCAACAGTGGCCACAGGACTGGAAAAGGTCAGTTTTCATTCCAATCCCAAAGAAAGGCAACACCAAAGAATGCTCAAACTACTGCACAATTGCACTCATCTCACACACTAGTAAAGTAATGCTCAAAATTCACCAATCCAGGCTTCAGCAATACATGAACCACGAACTTCCAGATATTCAAGTTGGTTTTAGAAAAGGCAGAGGAACCAGAGATCAAATTTGCCAACATCTGCTAGATCATCAAAAAAGCAAGAGAGTTCCAGAAAAACTATTTCTGCTTTATTGACTATGCTAAAGCCTTTGACTGTGTGGATCACAATAAACTGTGGAAAATTCTGAAAGAAAAGGGAATACCAGACCACCTGACCTGCCTCTTGAAAAACCTATATGCAGGTCAGGAAGCAACAGTTAGAACTGGACATGGAACAACAGACTGGTTCCAAATAGGAAAAGGAGTGCGTCAAGGCTGTATAATGTCACCCTGCTTATTTAGCTTCTATGCAGAGTACATCATGAGAAACACTGGGCTGGAAGAAGCACAACCTGGAGTCAAGATTGCTGGGAGAAATATTAATAACCTCAGATATGCAGATGGCACCACCCTTATGACAGAAAGTGAAGAGGAACTGAAAAGCCTCTTAATGAAAGTGAAAGAGGACAGTGAAAAAATTGGTTTAAAGCTCAACATTCAGAAAACTAAGATCATGCCATATGGTCCCATCACTTCATGGGAAATAGAAGGGGAAACAGTGGAAACAGTGGCNAGTCAAGATTGCTGGGAGAAATATTAATAACCTCAGATATGCAGATGGCACCACCCTTATGACAGAAAGTGAAGAGGAACTGAAAAGCCTCTTAATGAAAGTGAAAGAGGACAGTGAAAAAATTGGTTTAAAGCTCAACATTCAGAAAACTAAGATCATGCCATATGGTCCCATCACTTCATGGGAAATAGAAGGGGAAACAGTGGAAACAGTGGCAGACTTTATTTATTTATTTATTTATTTATTTGGCTCCAAAATCACTGCAGATGGTGACTGCAGCCATGAAATTAAAAGACGCTTACTCCTTGGAAAGAAAGTTATGCCAAACCTAGAGAGCATATTGAAAAGCAGAGACATTACTTTGCCAACAAAGGTCTGTCTAGTCAAGGCTATGGTTTTGGGACGACAGAGGATGAGATGGCTGAATTGCATCACTGACTCAATGAACATGAGTTTGAGTGAACTCCGGGAGCTGGTGATGGATAGGGAGGCCTGGTGTGCTGCAATTCATGGGGTCACAAAGTGTCAGACACAACTGAGCAACTGAACTGAACTCGAGATTATTGACATAAGAGTTATATGTAAGAAATATTTTTAAGAACTTTGAAGAATGGTTCATGAAAATTTGCACTTTTAAAACCAACATTTTACATTTGTGTTCATAGTTCACAGTTGCAACATTATACATAGGTAACTAATCAGTTAAGACTTCCAGATATTAGTGACTGTGTTAGATGCATTTGAAGAAAAAATTACAAGGGAGTGCAGTATCCTCTGGCGTGTTTTTGTGACAGAATCTTCCTGTATTCGTTAATGAAGATTAAAAAAAATTAATTATTTCTGGCAGAAGATTGACTTGTTATAGTTGATATTATAACCTTAGTCAGTCACGTTTGAGTCTTCACTTTCTAGGAAAAATTTGCCAAATATATCAACAAAAGATATAAAGACATTAAATGCCCACTAAGTGAATACAATTTTAAAGACTCTAAAATACTATTTGGGCTTCCCTGGTGGCTCAGATGGTAAAGAATCTGCCTCGAATTCAGGAGACTCCTGTTCAATCCCTGTGTTGGGAAGATTCTCTGGAGAAGCAAATGGCAAACCACTCCAATAATGTTTCCTGGAAAATCCCGTGGACAGAGGAACCTGGTGTGTTTTAGGCCATGGAGTTGCAAAGACTTGGACAGGACTGAGCCACAAACACTCACAAAATACTATTTAATTGCAAAAATGAGACATAATGATTACTTCACTAGGACTTGCACCTGGATTTAGATAAGATACATATTTATAAATAATATTTTATTATAAAATAATGTATAGTTCACTTCAGTAGTTTAAACAGTACTAAGAATTACAATCAGTAATATCTTATACTCAGATTTTATAAGAAAAGGGTCAACTTACCTTAACAATATTATTTCTTCACAAAAAGGGAAACCTAAAATTCTATGCAGTGATTAATTTGAGAAGATGTGCTTTTGAACTTGAATTATCCCAAAGTAATTGATATTATTTAAAAGGTTAGGGAAGAAAAGAAATTGAAATGTTAACAAAGAGATGAAACATATATACAACGTGTAGAAACAGGAAAGACTAACAGAATATGTATGTAGTTAATTAATTAAAATGTATAAACTTCAAATCAGTTAATAATTTTTAATTCAAGAAACTATTTTTGTCCTAAAATTATTGAGTGTAACTTTTACATAATTTTTAAGAGACAAATGTGTTATTTGAAAACAGACTTGCAAAACTGAACAAGTTCCACAATTATGCTCTGGTTTAGTATGTGTCAAACTTCCATTGATCTTTTTCTTTAAATATATCTATTTCATGTATTACAGATATCATAATATGTAGTCATTTAATACATATCAAACATTAAATAATTTAACAAATATGTGTTACAGGACACCAAAATCAATGATCACAGATCAACAGCCTCAGATATTTCTTGACAGCACATTCTTACCTAACAAATACAAACATAAATATCACAATTTCTTTTTATGCAATACACTTCCCATGTTTCTATAAAAGTTACATGTTGCATTTTCACTGCAGATAAGGCCTTAAAGTAGAAATGATCACAAAACTGAAATTATTAATAATGATAGGAATGATGGGACCTCCAAAGAATGCAGGTCAGGTGAAGAATTTTAGCCACCAGAATCCCATAGGCCACAGTGAGCATAACGCCTGTAAAGGTTAGAGGTATAGTAAAACAATATTGTCCTTCAGAGATTTGTGTAGATGCTAATAGAACATAATGACTCTGGGGATCAAAACAGAAACATTCAGTGAGGATACAACACAATACTATCTATAAGAAAATAAGAAATTAATGGAGAAGGAAGAGAATGAAGGGGTAGCTTCAATGAAAAGACATGATTCTTTCTTCCATTTTCAAATATGAGCCAATTTTCAGTTCCATGATGCCTCTGATTCAAGAAATGGCAGAGTTCCCTGGATAAACGTATATGATGCCACATATATTTATATACTTTTATATACTTGATGTGATACCACATCAAGTATATACTATTAATATAATTCTGCAGTCCTTTTCCAAAGGACCATCTTGCTATTAACTGAAATAAAAGGAATATCTCAATATTTCAAGGAATACTGGACACAATGTCTGAGTGGATACTGGTAAATATAGGCATAAAACTGGATTTATGACCCCTCAGCGTATGAATATACATGGCTGGGTAATAAATGAAATACTGGTTAAATTTCAGCTTATATGAAGTAAGATTCATGTATCTGTCCTTTTTCTTCTAACCAAGTGTTCAGTTGGGACTGACATACCTGGAATGTGAAATAACATCCACATCAGGCTCTTGGCCTCTAGAGTAAGAAGTGGCATGGGGGGAGGCCAACTGAAATCTTAGAAACTATTCCCTCCCTGGCTAAAAATGTAAATCTAAATCAACATTTTATGTCAGGAGGAAAGACAAAAACCGTGAACTTCCTGATGTTCAAGCTGGTTTTAGAAAAGGCAGAGAAACCAGAGATCAAATTGCCAANCCCAACCCTGGGATTTCTTTGGAAGGAATGATGCTAAAGCTGAAACTCCAGTATTTTGGCTACCTCATGCGAAGAGTTGACTCAGTGGAAAAGACTTTGATGCTGAGAGGGATTGGGGGCAGGAGGAGAAGGGGACGACCGAGAATGAGATGGCTGGATGGCATCACTGGCTGGATGGCATCACTGGCTCGATGGACATGAGTCTGAATGAACTCCAGGAGCAGGTGATGGACAGGGAGGCGTGGCGTGCTGCGATTCAAGGCATCGCGAAGAGTCCAACACGACTGAATGACTGAACTGAACTGAAGGATCTAAAATACGTTGTTTGTTGTTCAGTCACTAAGTGGTAATGTCTCTTTGTGACTCCAAGGACTGGGCACATCAAGTTCCTCTGTCCTCCACTATCTCCTGGAGTTTGCTCAGATTCCTATCCATTGAGTCAATGATGCTATCTAACCGTCTCATCCTCTGCCGTCCCCTTCTTTTTTGACTTCAGTCTGTCTCAACATCAGGTCTTTTCCAATTTGGCATTGCTTTGCATCAAATATTGGAGCTTTAGCATAAGTACTTCCAGAGAATATTCAGAACTGATTTCATTTAGGATTCACTGATCCTTGACCTCCTTGCTGTCCAAAGGACTCTCAAAAGTCTTCTCCAGCATCACAGTTCAAAAGCATCAATTCTTCAGCATTCACCCTTCTTTATGGTCCAACTTTCTCATCCATACATGATTACTGGAAAAATCACAGCTTTGACTACAAGGACCTTTGTCAGTAAAGTGATATTTCTGCCTTTTTAATGCACTGTATAAGTTTGTCATAATTTGCTTCCAAGGAGCAAATGTTTTTGAACTTCATGGCTATAGTCACCATTTACAGTGATTTTGGAGCCCAAGAAAAGTAAATCTGTCACTGTTTCCACTTTTTCCCTTCTATTTGTCATGAAGTGATGGGACTGGACACCATAATATTAATGTTTTGAATGTTGAGTTTCAAGTCAGATTTTTCACTTTTCTCTTTCATTTTCATCAAGATGTTCTTTAGTCCCTCTTTACTTTCTACCATTAGAGTGGTATCATCTGCATATCTGAGGTTGTTGATATTTACTGGCAATCTTGATTTCAGCTTGTGACTCATCCAGTCCAGCATATAAGCAGAGTGACAATATACAGCCTTGACATACTCCTTTCCCAATGTTGAACCACTCATTTGTTCCATATCTGGTTCTAACTGTTGCTTCTTGACCCAAATACAGATTTCTCAGGGGAAAGTAAGGTGGTCTGGTACTCTCATCTCTTTAAAACTTTTCCACAGTTTGTTGTGATCCACACAGACAAGGCTTCAATGTAGTCAATGAAGTAGAAGTAGATGTTTTTTTTCTGGAATTCCCTTGTTTTCTCTATGATCAAACTAATGTTAGCAATTTGATTTCTGGTTCCTCTGCCTTTTCTAAACTCAGCTTGCATATTTGGAAGTTTTCAGTTCACATAACTACTGAAGCCTACTTTGAAGGATTTTGAGTGTTATCTTGCCATAAGTGAAATGAGTGCAATTGTGCAGTAGTTTGAACATTCTTTGGCATTGCTCTTGTTTTGGACTGGAATANTTTCTGGTTCCTCTGCCTTTTCTAAACTCAGCTTGCATATTTGGAAGTTTTCAGTTCACATAACTACTGAAGCCTACTTTGAAGGATTTTGAGTGTTATCTTGCCATAAGTGAAATGAGTGCAATTGTGCAGTAGTTTGAACATTCTTTGGCATTGCTCTTGTTTTGGACTGGAATAAAAACTGACTTTTCCAGTCCTGTGGCCACTGCTGAGTTTTCCAAATTTGCTGACATATTGAGTGCAGCACTTTCACAGCATCATCTTTCAGAATTTTTAAATAGCTCACCAGGATTTCTGTCACCTCCACTAGCTTTGTTTGTAGTAATGCTTCCTAAAGCTCGCTAGACTTCATACTCCAAAATGTATGGTTCTAGGTGAATGACCACACTATTGTGGTTATCCGGGTATTAACACCTTCTTTAGTATAGTTATTTGGTGTATTTTTGCCACCTCTTCTTAATTTCTTCGGCTTCCATTAGTCCTTACTATTTCCGTCCTTTGTTTTGCCCATCTTTGCATGAAATGTTCCCTTGATATCTGTTTCTTTAAGAGATCTCTAGTCTTTCCCATTCTATTGTTTTCCTCTATTTCACTGTACTGTTCATTTAAGGAGGCCTTCATATCTCCCCCTGCTTTTCTCTGGAACTATGCATTCAGTTGGGTATACCTTTCCCTTTTCCCCTTACCTTTTACTTTTCTTCTTTCCTCAGCAATTTGTAAAGCCTCCTCAGACAACCACTATGCCTTCTTGCATTTCTTTTTCTTTGGGATGGTTTTGGTCACTGTCTCCTGTACAAAGTTATGAACCTTCATCCATAGTTCTTCAGGCACTTTGTCTACCAGATCTAATCCCTTGAATCTACTGGTCACTTCCACTGTATAATCAAAAGGGATTTGATTCAAGTTATACCTGAATGGCCTAGTAGTTTTCCCTGCTTTCTTCAATTTAAGCTTGAATTTTTACAATGAGGAGCTCATAATCTGAGCCACAGTCAGCTCCAGGTCTTGCTTTTGTTGACCATATACAGCTTCTCCATCTTTGACTGCGAAGAACACAATCAATGTGATTTAGGTTTTGATCATCTGGTGATATCTATGGGTAGAGCTGTCTCTTGGGTTGTTTGAGAGGGTGTTTGTTATGAGCAGCATGTTCGCTTGACAAAACTCAGCCTTTTGCTCTGCTTCATTTTAAATTCCAAGGCTAAACTTGCCTACTATTCTGTGTATCTCTTGATTTCTTACTTTTGCATTTTAATCCCCTATGATGAAAAATAATCTTTCTTGGTGTTAGTTCTAGAAAGTGCTATAGGTCTACATAGAACCAGTCAATTTCAGCTCCTTTGGTATCAGAGGTTGGGGCATAGACTTGGATTATTTTGATGCTGAATGGTTTGCCTTGGAAATGAACTAAGACCATTCTATCTTTTTTGAGGCTGCACCCAAGTGCTGCATTTCAGACTCTTTTGTTGACTATGAAGGCTACTCAATTTCTTCTATGTGGTTCTTGCCCACAATAGTAGATATGATGGTCACCTGAATTAAATGACCCATTTCTGTCCATTTTAGTTCACTGATTCCTAAAATGATGCTGCTCAATCTTGCCCTCTCTTACTTGACTATTCAATTTACCTTGACTCATACATCTAACATTCCAGGTTCTTATGCAATTGTGCTCTTTTCAGCATCACTTTATGTTCAGCATCAGATACATCCTGGAGCTACTGACATTTGCCTTCTTCTCTTTCCCTATAGTATACCTTTTTGCCTTTTCATACTGTTCATGGGGTTCTCACAGAAAGAATACTGAAGTGGGTTGCCATTTCCTCCTCCAGTGGACCATATTTGGTCAGAACTCTCCTCTATGAGCCTTCTGTCTTGGTGGTCCTGCACAGCATGGATCATAGCTTCATTGAATTACATAACCCCCTTCACCAAGACAGGCTATGATACGTGAAGGTGGTATGTCCTAACATATCTCTGTTTTTCTAGTTTGACATATGCAAAAACTGGATGAATCTTAGATAATGACTAGAAACTGGTAGTTCATCAAAGTAGTAGCCCTGCTCAAACCTATGACAGATTGTGCTGTTACCAGAAGGTTCAATAAAGACTCATGTGATCATTTAGTAAATGTATTCATTTCTATACTGATAAGAGAAGGGAGCAAAAATATTTCACATTCACACAGACCACAATAATAATCACTGAAAATCTGTCTGAAAAATATGTTATCATTCTTGTCTATAATAATATGACTTTAAAAGATTTGGACTTTCTGTATATTCTGGAAAACATTAAATTGACTCATTACATTGGTGACTTCATGATGATTGGGTAAAATGAGTAAGTCTCCTTATTGAGTTTTATCTTTGACTTTTGTAAAAAACCCAACAACTCCTTCTTTCCTCCCAAGCTATTTTCACTAACAATTTCAAACAAACCTAATCACATGAGAGAATCTCCTTCATATAAGTACCATCTCTTTTTCAATGTTGCAGAATTAAAATGCTAACTTCAAGTGAGAGAAAACCATGATAGAATAATCAAAAGGGATGAAACTAAAGAGTCTTACTCTAATTAAAATAAAACCTTAATTAACGTTTAAACAGAGAATGACATTTTAGAATCAAAATTTCTGCAATCGTTCTAACTTTACTGAAGCTCTAACATGTTTAACTGTCATGCTTCAAGCATTCTTAAAAATGAATGTATCATATAGAAAAAAAAAATCGGGTTATATAAGAAAGAAAAAAGAAATAGAAATTATGAACAACGAGTTACAAGCAATGAAATAAAAACAGTGATTAAAAATCTCCCCCAAAAACAAAAGCCCAGGGCCAGATGGCTTCACAGGTGAATTATATTAAATATTTAGAGAAAAGCTAAGACCTATACTTCTAAAACTCTTCTAAAAATTTGCAGAGGAAGGAACACTTCCAAACTGATTCTACAAGGCCACCATCACCCTGATACCAAAACCAGAGAAAGATGAACATAGATGCAAAAATACTCAACAAAATTTTAGAAAACAGAATTCAACAACACATTAAACAACATATTGATAAACCCATGATCAAATTGGGTTTATCCCAGGGATGTAAGAATTCTTCAACAGATATAAATCAATCAATGTGATACAATGTATTAACAAATTGAAAGATAAAAACTATGATAATTTCAATAGATGTAGAAGCTTTCAAAAAAATTCAACACTTATTTATGATTTTTTTAAAAAGAAAGCTCTTCAAAAAGTGAGCCATGTATAAGGAACCTACCTAACATAATAAAACCCAACTCCTGAGAAACCTGTATTTGGGTCAAGAAGCAACACTTAGAACGCTGAATGGAACAATTATGGCTTCAAGATAGAGAAAGGAGTATGATAGGCCTGTCTTCTGTCACCATGTTTGTTTAACCTATGTGCTGAGCACATCATGAGAAATGCCCAGCTGGATAAGTTACAAGCTAGAATCAAGATAAGCAGGAGAAACATCAATAACCTCAGATAAGCAGATGCTGCTGCTGCTGCTGCTGCTAAGTCGCTTCAGTCGTGTATGACTCTGTGTGACCCTGTAGACAGCAGCCCACCAGGCTCCCCCATCCCTGGGATTCTCCAGGCAAGAACACTAGAGTGGGTTGCCATTTCCTTCTCCAATGCACGAAAGTGAAAAGTGAGAATGAAGTCGCTCAGTTGTGTCCAACTCTTAGCAACCCCATGGACTGCAGTCCACCAGGCTCCTCCGTCCTTAGGATTTTCCACTGGAGTGAGTTCAGATATGCAGATAATAACACTCTAATGGCAGAAAGCAAAGAGGGCCTCAAGAGCTTCTTGATGAGGGTAAAGGAGGAGAGTGAAAGAGCCAGCTTAAACCTAAATATTAAAAAATTAAGATCATGGAATCTGGTTCCATTACTTCATGGCAAGTAGAAGGGGAAAGGTGAAAGTAGTGACAGATTTCCTCTTCTTGGGCTCTAAGATCACTGCAGATGGTGCCTGCATCCTTGAAATCAGAAGATGATTGCTTCTTGGCAAGGAAGCTATGACAAACCTAGACAGTGTATTGAAAAGCAGAGACATTACTCTGCCAACAAATGTCCCTATAGTCAAGGCTATGGTCTTCCCAGTGGTTACATACAATTGTGAGAGCTGGACTGTAAAGAAGGCAGAGTGCCAAATAAACAGTACCTTCAAACTGTGGTTATGGAGAAGATTCCTAAGAGTCCCCTGGGCAGCAAGTAGATCAAATCAGTCAATCTTAAGGGAAATCAACCCTGAATACTCATTGGAAGGACTGATGCTGAAGGTGAAATGTCAGTATTTTGTTCAACTAATGAGAACATCCAATTCATTGGAAAAGTCCCTGATGCTGGGAAAGATTGAGGGCTGAAGACAAAAGGGCATCAGAGGATGAGATGCCTAGATGGTATCACTGATGCAATGGACATAAACTTGGGTAAACTTCAGATGGTGAGGGATAGGGAGGGATGGCATGCTGCAGTCTGCGGGGTCACAAAGAGTCGGACATGACTAGGCAACTGAACAACAGCAATAATGATGAACCCCCAGAAAACATTATTCTAAATGGTGAAAACTGAAGCTAAGTTTTCTAAGCTTAAGATTAGAAAACTAAGATCAGGAACAAGACAAGGGTACCCACTCTCACCACTATTATTAACATGGTTTTGGAAGTCCTGCTATGGTAATCAGAGAAGAAAAGGAAATAAAGGGAATCCAAGATTTTGGATCATTTTCACTATCATTATTCGGAATTCTTTCTCAGGTAGATTCCTTATCTCTTCCTCTTTTGCTTGGTTTGGTGGGCATTTCTCCTGTTCCTTTACCTGCTGGATTGGGAAAGAAGAAGTAAAACTCTTACAGTTTGCAGATGACATGTTACTACTACACAGAAAACCCTAAAGATACCATCAAAAAATTACTAGAGCTAATCACTGAATTTAGCAAAGTTGCAGGATGCAAAATCAGTACACAGAAATCACTTGCATTCTTATCCACTAACAATGAAATATTATAAAGAGAAATTAAGGAATCAATCCTATTTACCATTGCAACAAAAGGAATAAAATACCTATAAATAAACCTACCTACGGAGACAAAAGAGCTGTATAGAGAAAACTATAAGACACTGATGAAAGAAATCAAAGACAACATAAAGAGATGGAAAGACATTCCATGTTCCTGGCTCAAAAGAATCAATAATTTGTGAAAATGACTATAGTATCAAATGCAATCTATAGAGTCAATACAAGCCCTATCAAATTACCAATGGTATTATTCACAGAACTAAACAAAAAATATCATAATTCATATGGAAACACAGAGACCCTGAATAGCCAAAGCAATCTTAAGAAAGAAGAATGAAGCTCGAGGAAACCACCTTCCCGACTTTAGACTATACTACAAAGCTATAGTCATCAAGACAGTGTGGAACTAGCACAAAAACAGAATTATAGATCAATGGAACAAGATAGAAAGCCCAGAGATAAACTTATGCACCTATGAATTGCTTTTTTTTGATAAAGGAGGCAAAAATATACAATGGGGTAAAGATAGCATCTTCAATAAGAACTGCTGGGAAAACTGGACAGCTACATATAAAAGAACAGAATTAGAACATTTCCTAACACCATGCACAAAGATAAATTCAAAATGGATTAAAGATCTAAATGTAAGACTACAAACTATAAAATTCTTAGAGGAAAACATAGGCAGAACACTCGATGACATAAATCACAGGAAAATGAAATAAAAACAAAAATAAACAGTTCAGTTCAGTCTCTCAGTCATGTCCGACTCTTTGCAACCCCATGAATCACAGCATGCCAGGCCTCCCTGTCCATCACCATCTCCCGGAGTTCACTTAGACTCACGTCCATCCAGTTCGTGATGCCATCCAGCCATCTCATCCTCAGTCGTCCCCTTCTCCTCCTGCCCTTAATCCCTCCCAGCATGAAAGTCTTTTCCACTGAGTCAACTCTTCACATGAGGTGGCCAAAGTACTGGAGTTTCAGCTTTAGCATCATTCCTTCCAAAGAAATCCCAGGGCTGATCTCCTTCAGAAGGGACTGGCTGGAACTCCTTGCAGTCCAAGGGACTCTCAGGGGTCTTCTCCAACACTGGGACCCAATTAAATGTAACAACTTTTGCATAGCAAAGGAAACTACAAACAGGTGGAAAGACAACCCTCAGAATGGGAAAATATAACAGCAAATGAAACAACTGACAAAGGATTAATTTCAAAACTATACAGGCAGATCATATAAATCAATACCAGAAAAACAAACAATCCAATCAAAAAGTGGGGAAAAGATCTAAACAGGTATTTATCCAAAGAAGACATTTAGATGGGTAATACAAACATGAAAAGATGCTCAATATTACTCATTATTAGAGAAATGCAAATTAAAACTACAATGAGATATCATCTCACATAGGTCAGAATGGACACCATCAAAAAACCTACAAACAATAAATGATGGAGAGGGTATGGAGAAAAGGGAACCTTCTTGTACTCTTGTTGGGAATGTAAATTAATACAACCACTATGGAGAATAGTATAGAGATCCCTTTAAAAACTAAGAATAACACCACCATATAATCCAGCAATCCCACTACTGGGCATATACCCTAAGGAAAACAAAATTGAAAAAGATAGATATACCCCATTACAATAGCTAGGGCATGGAAGTAATCTAGCTATCCATCAACAGATGAATGGATAAAGAAGCCATGGTACATATTTACAATGGGATATTACTCAGCCATAAAAGGTAATGCATTTGAGTTAGTCCTAAAGAGATAGGTGAATCTAGAGTCTATTACACAGAGTGAAGTCAGAAAGAGAAAAACAAATATCATATACTAATACATATATATGTAATCTAGAAAGATGATACTGATGCACTTATTTGCAGAGCAGCAATGGAGACACAGACAGAGAACAGACTTACAGACATGACTGGGGAAGAGGAATGAGAGGGTGGAATCTATGGAGAGAGTAAGTTGGAAACATACTTTTCCATATGTAAAATAGATAACCAATATTTGCTGTATGACTCAGGGAATTCAAACTGGGGCTGGTTAACAACCTAGAGGGGTAGAATGGGGAAGGGGGTGGGATGGATGTTCAAGTGGGAGGAAACATAGGTAAACCTGTGGCTGATTCATGTTGATGTTTCGTAGAAACCAGTACAATACTGTAAAGCAGTTATCCCTCAATTAAAAATTAATTAAAAAAGAAAAGTCTGTCCAGATGCACCCTTATGTAAACCATAATGTTTCTAGTCTGATGAGACACTACTTATTTTCCTGCATATAGGATTTAGTCATGGAAGGAACAGATGGCTTTAAGGTAAGATAATCAGAGAGTTTTCATTTCTTGTAGTGGATTTAAAGATTTCAAGAATAAAAAAGCAACATTAGATTTGAAAATTCTTGTCACATACTTATAATATTCATAAGTGCAGGGGGAAAAAAGAAAAATTTTATAGGAAAAAAAAAAGCTTACATAAAAGGGAATAAAATGAGATTTTAATAACTCACTTAATTATCCCTGATTGCTAAAAGCAATATATTGCAAGTACTATAAGGGAAAAAAAAAATAAAAGGTGTGGGGGGGTGCTTCCCTTGTAATTGAGTCAGTAAAGAATCTACCTGCAATTCAGGAGACTTGGGTTGGATTCCTGGGTCGGGAAGATCCTCTAGAGAAGGAAATGACAACTCACTCTGGTATTATTTCCTGGAGAATACCATGGACAGAGGAGCCTGGTACGTTTCCAGTCCCTGGGGTCGCAAGAATCGAACATGACTTAGTGACTAAACCATTATTATTACCATAGGAAAAATAAGTTATATTCACCTTAGAATTCTACTCCAACAAAACTTCAAGGATGAATGAGGTTTACTTACATAGGTATGGTTCCTGAGACAGGGCTGGGAAGAGTTCATCCAAGACTGAGTATAAAGATTCAAATTAAAGAAACTGGAAGGCATGGAGTACAATTTACATAAGGAAAATGAAGCTGGAAAGAAAGAGGGCTTATTAGACTAAATACTTGGAGATTCACAATTTAATGGTAAACCCAAATTGTCTAAGGGCTAATTTTTAAAATATGATTCTAGTAACATTGTTATGTACCAGAAAATTTAATATTTATATAAGCACAAGTGTTAAAACCCTAGTCTTTAGAAATATTCATATATACAGAGCTTGGAGGACTTACACAATGTACATTTCATTGCAGCATTGTAGTATGAATGCCATTTGTCCTAGTTTTTAAATATTTTGTGGTAGATTACAAAGGATAACATTTTCAAAGTTGGTAAATAAAGACAGAAAGTTCATTAAGTTATTCAAATCATACAATCACTAAAATAAAAAGTTATAATATGCTGATAAATAACTATATTGTAAAATGGGAAATGAAGTCAGAGACTAAATGTGCAAGATTCTCAGATATAGACATGGACCATTTCTAATGAAAAAGAAATGATACCTCAGAATCTAAAACCACAATACTAGAAGAACACAAAATACCAGAATGAACCAGAATACCAGAATGAACACAAAAGCCACATAGGCTCACTCCCAGGGAGCAGGTAAGCCTTAATCCAGAAACTGGAGATGTGCACTAGGCTGTAGTCAGGAGCATTAATTAAATAGTCACCAATATGTATATCAATTTTTACCCTTTTTGAATAGAAACCGTTTTAATTCCCTGCCTAAAAATCATATGCTGGATGTGGACCAGAAAATCTGTCTTTTCAATCAACAGATCTTCAAATCATGAGGAACAGTAACTGAGGAACCTCATCTATACCTAGTCATGATTTAAGTGTTCAGTTCAGTTCAGTTCAGTTCAGTTGCTCAGTCGTGTCCAAATCTGCGACCCTATGAATCGCAGCACGCCAGGCCTCCCTGTCCATCACCAACTCCTGGAGTTCACTCAGACTTGGTGATGCCATCCAGCCATCTCATCCTCTGTCGTCCCCTTCTCCTCCTGCCCCCAATCCCTTCCAGCATCAGGATCATTTCCAATGAGTCAAATCTTTGCACGAGGTGGCCAAAGTACTGGAGAAATCATATGCTGGGTGTGGACCAAAAAATCTGTCTTTTCAAACAACAGACCTTCAAATCAAGAGGAACTGTAACTAAGGAACCTCATCTATATCTAGTCATGATTTAAGGGTAAGACCAGTAATTAAAGCCTGAAACTGACGTCATGAATTCCGAACTGCTTTGGGAATCTTGGTGAGACAGAGTATATTTTATACATGAGAGGAGTGGTTGGATTTTGTGTGTGTGTGTGTCTGTGTGTGTGTGTGTGTGTGTGTGTGTGTGTGTGTGTGTGAAAAATGTCCATGTTTTGTCATTTATCCCATTTAGACTTGGTATTTATTTGTCCATACTTGCGAATCTGATCTGGCCTGGAGACAGGTTTTGACTATTCAGACACAGATATTTCAAAACTTCAAAGCAGTTTTGTAAAGAATAAAATTTCAGGAAGAATTCAAAGAAACATTCATTTCATAAACTTAGAGAATAATCTTATGGTTACCATTGGGGAAAGGAGATGGTGAAGGATAAATTAGGAGTTTCTGACTAACAGTTACACATTACTATATAAAAAAAACAGACAAACAATAATGACCTACTATACAGCATGTTCAAGCTGGTTTTAGAAAAGGCAGAGAAACCAGAGATCAAACTGCCAACATCCGCTGGATCATGGAAAAAGCAAGAGAGTTCCAGAAAAACATCTACAATAAACTGTGGAAAATTCTGAGAGAGATGGGAATACCAGACCACCTGACCTGCCTCTTGAGAAACCTATATGTAGGTCAGGAAGCAACAGTTAGAAGTGGATATGGAACAACAGACTGGTTCCAAATAGGAAAAGGAGTACATCAAGGCTGTATATTGTCAACCTGCTTATTTAACTTATATGCAGAGTACATCATGAGAAATGCTGAGCTGGAGGAAGCATAAGCTAGAATCAAGATTGCTGGGAGAAATATCAATAACCTCAGATATGCAGATGGCACCACTCTTATGGCAGAAAGTGAAGAGGAACTAAAAAGCCTCTTGATGAACGTGAAAGTGGAGAGTGAAAAAGTTGGCTTAAAGCTCAACATTCAGAAAATGAAGATCATGGCATCTGGTTCCATCACTTCATGGGAAATAGATGGGGAAACAGTAGAAAGAGTGGCAGACTTTATTTTTAGGGGCTCTAAAATCAATGCAGATGGTGATGGCAGCCATGAAACTAAAAAATGCTTACTCCTTGGAAGAAGAGTTATGACCAACCAAGATAGCATATTCAAAAGCAGAGACATTACTTTGCCTACTAATGTCCATCTAGTCAAGGCTATGGCTTTTCTTGTGGTTATGTTTGGATGTGAGTGTTGGACTGTGAAGAAGGCTGAGCGCCAAAGAACTGATGCTTTTGAACTGTGTTGTTGGAGAAGACTCTTGAGAGTCCCTTGGACTGCAAGGAGATCCAACCAGTCCATTCTAAAGGAGATTAGACCTGGATTTCTTTGGAAGGAATGATGCTAAAGCTGAAGCTCCAGTACTTTGGCCACCTCATGTGAAGAGTTGACTCATTGGCAAAGACTCTGATACTGGGAGGGACTGTGGGCAGGAGGAGAAGGGGATGACAGAGGATGAGATGGCTGGATGGCATCACTGACTCGATGGGTGTGAGTCTGAGTCAACTCTGGGAGTTGGTGACGGACTGGGAGGCCTGGCGTGCTGCTATTCATGGGGTCGCAAAGAGTTGGACACGTCTCAGTGACTGAACTAAACTGACTGATACAGCATGGAGAACTATATTCAGTTGGAGAAAGGAAAATGAAGTTTATTTTTACTGTATGAAATGAGCAATAAATATATAAATTATTTAGAAAACAGTGTATAGTCTATATTAAGTGGAACATCATGTCTATAAAGACCAAGTTAAAAATTGGGGCTATGAAATAAAAAATGTTTAACACAATGAGGCATGTATTCTTAATTGATCAAAATAATCAAACTACTTTCAAAAAATCAACCTGCTAAAATTGTTGACAGCAATAAAGAAATATAAAATATAGAAAGGCATGGAATAGGGTTGTTATAATGATTCAGGTAAAAAATAAAAAAGAATTTCAACCAGAGGTGTGTCTAAGGGAATGTTCTATACTAAAGGTACATGGAAAACACAAAATTTTTTCAACTTGGAATTAGTCGGAAAAGGAGTTACTATTCATAGGAATAAGAAAAGCTTCTCTATTTATACTAATTATAATTTAAATTAAGACAAAATTTTTAATGTTTCTGTAAAATAGTACATTTATTTTTATTTCTACCATGAAAAATACTTTCAGTGTATATATTATGATTACTTTAGTTGTTCACTGAGTGCCAGGATGAGAAAATATCTTACTGATGACTTATGTTAGTAATATCATCTGAGTGTACAAAGCTGTAAGAGTACTGCAGAAAAACCTGTCTGGGATATAATAGTAAGAGTTGATGGCTACCTCTATGTTTTCTCTTCTACATCAAAAGCAATTCAATTACTTTGAATAAAAAACGATCTCAGTACCATAAGGCTCTTTTTAATTCACTCACTATATTTAAACATATCTTTGAATGAGCTCATCAACCTGTATTAAATTATACACTTAGATTTGACTTTGGTCTCTCCTCCATGGTATTTTAACTTAAACCTAAGATACTGTGCAGAACTATTCCTTTGATTCAGCTTGTCAGCTTTATATTTATGAAATGGATCACAAATACAATCCCACCCTTACTCTATATTTTTACCTTACTCATTCAGATTAAAGTATTCTGTTATCTGTATTTCCCTAATAATTTCTACAGAAGTGTCCCATCCTTTGAAATCTATACTGGATAAAAAAAAAAAAAAAAGTAAGACATAATACTGTTCTATTGTACATTTCAAATATATTACCAGATTACTTGTATGAATTCACAAGAAAAACTTGTATTTTCAAAAAGGAGAGAAAAAAGCATGCTAGTACAATAGCGTATTTCACATAATCCCATTCACCTGAGTGGTATTTCTATATCTATCTATCTATGTATCTATCTATCTATATATATGTGTGTGTGTATATATATATAGTTAAAATCTGTTTTTTAGGATTTCCTACGTGGCTCAGCTGGTAAAGAATCCACATGCAATTTGGGAGACATGGATTCTATCTCTGGATTGGGAAGATTCTCTGGAGAAGGAAAGGCTACCCACTCCAGTATCCTGGACCTAGTCTTTTAGGTTTTCCCAATAGTTCCATTGGTAAAGAACTCACCTGCAATGCAGGAGATGCCGGTTTGATTCCTGGGTCAGGAAGATTCCCTGAAGAAGGGATAGGCTACCCACTCCAGTATTCTGGCCTGAAGAATTCCATGGACTGTACGACAGTCCATGGGGTCGCACAGAGTCGAACACAACTGCATGATTTTCACGTTCACTTTAGGGCTCCCTTGGTGGCTCAGATGGTAAAGAATCTGCCTGCCAATGAAGGAGACCCACATTTAATCACTGAGTCGGGAAGATACCCTAGAGAAGGGAATGGCAACCCACTCCAGTATTCTTGTCTGAGAATTCCATGGACGGAGGAGCCTGGTGGGCTACAGACCATGGGGTCACATAGAGTTGGACACGACTGAGTGATTCACACACACCCACACACACACTAACAAGCTAGTGGTAGAGTGGATGAGAATTCACTGGCCAATGGAGGGGACATGGGTTCAGTCTCTAATCTGGGAACATGCCAAATGCCATGGAACAATTAAGTCTATGAGTCACTATTACTGAGCCCATGTGCCACAACTACTGAAGCCCACACACACCAGGGCCCACAAACCACAACTAATGAGCCTATGTGCCACAATTACTGAACTCTGCATACCCTAGCACCTGTGTGCAAAAACTACTGAGCCCATTTACTGCAATTATTGAAACCTATGCACATTGAGCCTGTGCTCTGGGACAAAAGAAGATACAGCAATGAGAAGCCCATGCACTACAATGAAGAGTAGCCTCACTCACTGCAATTAGAGAAAGCCCATTGCTAAAATGCCCTAAAGCAACCTACAGATTTAATGTAATCTCTATCAGTGGAAAGAGTGACAGACTTTATTTTCTTGGGCTCCAAAACCACTGCAGATGGTAACTGCAGTCATGAAATTAAGAGACACTTGCTCCTTGGAAGAAAACTATGACCAACCAAGACAATATATTAAAAAAAACCATAGACATTACTCTGCCAATAAAAGTCCATCTAGTCAATGCTATGGTTTTTCCAGTAGTCATGTATGGATGTGAGAGTTGGACTATAAAGAAAGCTGAGTGCCAAAAAATTGATGCTTTTGAACTGTGGTGTTGGAAAAGAGTCCCTTGGATATAAAGGAGATCCAGCCAGTTCATCCTAAAGGAAATCAACCCTGAATACTCACTGGAAGGACTGATGTTGAAGCTGAAACTCCAAAACTTTGGCCACCTGATGAGAAGAACTGACTCACTGGAAAAGACCCTGATGCTGGGAAAGACTGAAGGCAGGAGGAGAAGGGGAAGATAGAGGATAAGATGGTTGGATGGCATCACTGACTCTGCATATGAGTCTGAGTAAGCTCTGAGAGATGGTGATGAACAGGGAAGCCCAGCATGCTGCAGTCCATGGGGTCACAAAGAGTCAGACACTACTGAGCGACTGAACGGAACTGTCAAAACTCCAACAACATTTTTCACAGAAACAGAATTTTTAAAATGCTAAAATTTACATGAAACCACAAAGACCCTGAATATGCAAAGCAAACCTGAGGAAAAAGAACAAAGCTGGCGGTATCACATGTTTGCAGTTCAAATTATCTAACAAAGTTATAGTAATAAAAGCAGCAAGGTATTGGCAGGAAAAAAAACAAGACACACAGATCAATAGAACAGAATTGAGAACCCAGAAATAAACATACATATGTGGACAATTAATTTACAGCATAGGAACAAAGAAATCAGAGTGGAGAAAGAGCAAATCTACAACAGAAAGTGTTGGAAAAACTGCACAACCACATGCACAAGAATAAAATTAGACCACTATTTCACACCATATACAAAAATCAACTCACACTAGATTAAGAAATTGAATGAAATATTGGAACCCATAAAATCCATAGAAGAAAACATAGGCAGTATGTTCTTTGGTCTTAGCAACATCTTTCTGGATGTCTCCTTAGGCAAGGGAAACAAAAGCAAAAATAAACAAATGGGACTCCATCAAACTAAGAAGCTTCTTCACAGAGAAGGGAACCATCAATGGAACAAACAAGACAATACACAGAATGGGCAAAAATATCTGCAAAGATATATATCCAATAAGAGGTCAATACTCAAAACATCTAAAAACTCATACAACTCAGAAAAAAAAAAAAAAAAAACAAGCAATCCAAATGAAAAATGAGCAGATCTGAATAAATATTTTTCCAAAGAAGACATGGATGGCCAACAGGAACATGAAAAAAAAAATTGCTCAACATTATTGGGGAAATGTGAAAGTGAAGTTGCTCAGTCGTATGCGACTCTTTGCGACCCCATGGACTGTAGCCTACCAGGTTCCACCATCCATGGGATTTTCCAGGCAAGAATACTGGAGTGGGTTGCCATTTCCTTCTCCAGGAGATCTTCCCGACCCAGGGATTAAACCCAGGTCTCCTGCATTGTAGGCAGACACTTTACTGTCTGAGCCACCAGGGAAGTAATGTTGTTCAATTAATGGGGAAATAATATTGCTCAATTATTCAGTTCAGTTCAGTTCAGTCACTCAGTCATGCCCGACTCTTTGCAACCCCATAAATCGCATCATACCAGGCCTCCCTGTCCATCACCAACTCCCAGAGTACACCCAAGGTCATGTACCTCAAGTCAGTGATGCCATCCAGCCATCTCATCCTCTGTTGTCGCCTTCTCCTCCTGCCCCCAATCTCTCCCAGCATCAGGGTCTCATCCAGTGAGTCAACTCTTCACATGAGGTGGCCAAAGTAATGGAGTTTCAGCCTCAGCTTAAGTCCTTTCAGTGAACACCCATGACTGGTTTCCTTTAGGATGGACTGGTTTGATCTCCTTGCAGTCCAAGGGACTCTCAAGAGTCTTCTCCAACACCACAGTTCAAAAGCATCAATTCTTCAACACTTTCTTCACAGTCCAACTCTCAAATACAAACATGACCACTGGAAAAACCATAACCTTGACTAGATGGAACTTTGTTGGCAAAGTAATGTCTCTGCTTTTTAATATGCTGTCAAGGTTGGTCATAACCTTCCTTCCAAGGAGTAAGCGTCTTTTAATTTCATGGCTGCAATCACCATCTTCAGTGATTTTGGAGCCCCCCAAAATAAGTCTGTCACTGTTTCCACTGTTTCCCCATCTATTTCCCATGAAGTGATGGGACCAGATGCCATGATCTTCATTTTCTGAATGTTGAGCTTTAGGCCAACTTTTTCACTCTCCTCTTTCACTTTCATCAAGAGGCTTTTTAGTTTCTCTTCACTTTCTGCCATAAGGGTGGTGTCATCTCCATATCTGAAGTTATTGATATTTCTCTGGGCAATCTTGATTCCAGCTTGTGCTTCTTCCAGTTCAATTATTAGGGAAATACAAATCAAAATGAGTTCTTACCTCACACTTATTAGAATATTATCAAAAAGGCAACAAATAAGTGTTAGAAAGGATGTGGTGAAAAGTGAGGCCTCATACACTGTTGGTGGAAATGGAAATTGGTATAGCCACTCTGGAACAGTATAGAGACTCTTCAAAAGATTGAAAACAGAATGACTATACAATCCAGGTGTTCTAATTCTGGGTATTTGTCCAAAAAATAGGACACCAAAAGATATGTACCCCTATGTTCCTTGAAGCACTATCTATACTAGTGAATATATGGAATTAATCTAAGTGCCCAACAATGAATAAAGAAAATGTGGGACATGTATACACACATGTATATAGGCTCCTCTGTCCATGGGATTTCCCAGGCAAGAATACTAGAGTGGGTTGCCATTTCCTCCTATACACACATGCACACAAGCACACACACACACACTCTTACAGAATAGAATACTACTCAGGAATAAAAAAGATGAAATCTTACCATCTGCAGCAATATGAAAGGAAATCTTGAAATATCAGAAGGAGAAAGACAAATACTGTATGATTTCACTCACGTATGGAATATAAATTTTCTTTATTTAAATAAATGAAGAAACCAAACCAAACAAAAACGAAAACATAGATAGAGAAAACGGAGTGAGTATGGCTACCGGGGGGAAGAGTATTTGGAAAAGGGTGAAATGTGTAAAGGGAGTTAATTGTACAATGACAAGTGGAAAATAAACTGTTGGTGGTGAGCAAGCTGTAATGTATGCCTTTGACAAAAGTCAAAATATATTGTTGTACACATGAAATACAAAATGCTATCAACTAAAGTTACCTCAATAATTACATTTTAAAATGTTTTTCTAGTTATTGATTGACAGTTATTTTCTGAAAGATACAAAAAATTATTGCTACACTTGCTGCTGAAAAATATGACAGAATTTTTTATCACACTCAAAGGCTTTAGCTGATTGATAGGTAAAAACAAACATATATAGCACAATATTTTTGAAAATAATTATATAAATTATTTTACTCTGCTTAATTCGAAGACCTAATATTTGATTAAAATGAAAGAAGAAAAATGCAAAATTATCCTTTTCATTATAGCCATTCATAAAGTCTTATTTTTTAGAACTTGATAATTGACCTTTCCATAAGCTTCTAAACGAGCTTTACTCAAATATATTAATATTTTTTCTGAATAATAGGAAAAGGTAATGAAGCACAATTTGCTACCTAATCAAACAATACATTTTTTTAAAAGGGCTAAATACTGTGCCCAACTTTCACAACCAATCCATTTACTGCACTAATTTTATGGGTTATTAGCTTAGACATAGTAGGCATGATTTTTGGTATCTTACCAAGACTTAGATATTAACAGAAAGAAAGATTAAGACTGCCTGATGTTTCCAAAATTGTTTTATTTCTTACTATTCTCCATGTTCATTCATGGAAATGACCTAAGATAGTAATGAGCATATATCTGAAAACTTAGGATCATTGTTTCAGAGTAAACTTACACTTATGCATATTTCTCTGTGTAACAAAAAGTAATCTGATGTCTATTATACTCATCATTTTATTAGAACAACTATTTTGCACAGGTCCACCCCAATTTACTGATCTACAACTTTTACAGAGAAAAGTGAATGCAATAAAATTATCATAATAAACTAAATAGCACTGTAGCTTCTGTCCATTTTATGTAGAATAGTATTGATACCTGGGTGGCTCCATACTTGCAGTACAAGTCCTATGTCACCCATAGTGAATTGGGTGTTAAAAAAATAAATTTCTTTGTCTCATTCTTTTTTTTTTTCTTATAGTCTCTTTTTCTTTCCTTCCTCTTCCTCCTCTCCTTCTAAAAAAGAGACCTTTTCAGAAATTTGAAAGCATGTCAGATGCTGTTACACTGTCAACCTGTATACAGGGTCAAGTAAACTAAATTTAAAATGTAGCTGATATTCATTCTCAGAAAAACATTCAGAAGTATACAGACTTGTCTAGAATTAATACAAAGACAGCAAAATCCTACGTTTTAGATATATAACTGACATTCCCCTAAGCCTAGCTGACAAACAGAGCTTCTATATTTATTCCCCCCCTTAACTGAACATTATTCAAATTCTCTGAAAATGATTACCTGGAAAGCTTTTATATTTCACATGCCATAGTAACACTCCATACTGCAAATCTAGAATTCTGTTAACTTATTTTGGCATTCCATGAAAGGTGATTTTCTTCAATAGCCAATCACCACAGTAAAATAAAATAATATCTGTATTATTTTGAATGGAAGGGAAATTACACTCACTTCAAGTGAAAAATAATGCCACGTGGCCTCATTTACCATATGCATTTCTACATTTCTTATTCACTTATCAATAATTAAGGTTTTTATGTAGGTTTAAAATTGGACGATGTCTTCACATGCTCATACATGTGTATGCTCTTGATTTGACTTCTCTCATGGAACATTTACCTAAGAAAGAGGGTCTACTTTCCTTTCTTATCAGAAAGCTATGTAGGAAATCAAAAATGTACAAATAAGAGGTTATGCCAAAAAATAAAAAATAAAAAAGATACTGAAGACAATTAGACATGTACTTTAATTTTCAGCTATAAAAGTTAATAGAAATGTTACTTGCACTTTGCTTAAGGATGATATCAATATAAAATTTACAGGATCAAAATAAGCAAATGTAGTTACATCTGAAAATGTCTGGTACAGAAAAAAGGTTCAAGAAATAATATTATGCATGATTTCCTCATTTAGGATGCAAGTGGTATGGTTATTATGTTCAACAAGAAGAAAAAAATGAAATTCTTCAAAACCATGCCCTCATTACTGAATTTCCTCTCTCTTTATATCTGGGACTTCCCTGCTGGCTCAGATGGTAAAGCATTTGTGTACAATGTGAGAGACTTGGGTTCAATCCCTGGGTCAGGAAGATCTCTTGGAGAAGGAAATTCCCTGGCCTACAGCACATCAGGCTTCCCTGTCCTTCACCAGCTACCAAAGCTTGCTCAAACTCATGTCCATTGAGCTAGTGATGCCATTCAACCATCTCATCCTCTGTCATCCCCTCTGCTCCTTCCATCTTTCCTAGCATCAGGGTCTTTTCTAATGAGTAGGTTCTTTGCACCATGTTGCCAAGGTAATGGAGTTTCAGCTTCAGCATCAGTCCTTCCAATAAATATTCAGGGTTGATTTCTTTAGGATTGCCTGGTTTGAACTCCTTGCTATCCAAGAGACCCTCAAGAGTCTTCTCCAAATCACATTTCAAAAGGATAAGTTCTTCAGCATTCAGCCTTCTTTATGATTCAACTCTTATCCATACATAACTACTGGAAAAACCATTGCTTTGATGATATGGAACTTTGTCTGCAAAGTAATGTCTCTACTTCTTAATATGCTGTCTAGGTTTGCCTTAGCTTTTCTTCCAAGGAGTAAGCATCTTTTAATTTCATGGTCACAGTCACCATCTGCAGTGATTTTGGAGTTCAAGAAAATAAAAATTGTTTCTGTTTTNACTTTGTCTGCAAAGTAATGTCTCTACTTCTTAATATGCTGTCTAGGTTTGCCTTAGCTTTTCTTCCAAGGAGTAAGCATCTTTTAATTTCATGGTCACAGTCACCATCTGCAGTGATTTTGGAGTTCAAGAAAATAAAAATTGTTTCTGTTTTTTTCCCTATCTATTTGCCATGAAGTGATGTGACCAGATGCCATGATCTTAGTTTTTTGAATGTTGAGTTTTAAGCCAGCTTTTTCTCTCTCCTCTTTCACTTTCAAAAGGCTCTTTAGTTCCTCTTCACTTTTGGCCATAAGGGTGGTATCATCTGTGTATCTGAGGTTATTGATACTTGCCCTGGCAATTGCAGTTTGTGCTTCATCCAGTCTGGCATTTTGTATGATGTATTCATACAAAGTTAAATAAGCAAGCATAGAAGTTAAATAAGCAAGGTGACAATATACTGCCTTGACATACTCCTTTCCCAAACTGGAACCAGTCTGTTGTTCCATGTCCAATTCTAACTGTTGATTCTTGACCAAGTGAGGTAATCTGGTATTTCCATCTCTTCAAGGATTTTTCACAGCTTGTTGCACAAAGGCTTTAGGTAGTCAATGAAGCAGAAGTAGATGTTTTTCTGGAATTCTCTTGCTTTTTCTCTGATCCATTGGATGTTGGCAATTTGATCTCTTGTTCCTGTGTCTTTCCCAAATTCAGTTTGTACATCTGGAGGTTCTCAGTTCATGTACTGTAGAAGCCTAGCTTGGAAGATTTTGATCATGACCTGCTAGCACGTGGAATGAGTGCAGTCGTACAATAATTTGAACATTCTTTGGCATTGCCCTTCTTGAGAACTGAAATGAAAACTGACTTTTTCCAGTCCTGTGGCCACTGCTGAGTCTTCCAAACTTGCTGGCATATTGAGTGGAACACTTTAACAGGATCATCTTTTAGGATTTGAAATTGCTTTCTGGCCTTACTAAAGTCCAAATGGCAATCCCTCTAGTACTCTTAAGAGAACTAAAAAGAAGGCAAACATTTTAGGTTGAGCCATCAATGTTAACAAAGGAGAATGAAAATATAAGAGAGGGAATCCAGAAGCAGTGGCTGCTAATTCTAATTTTATAGAGAGTGGCCAGAAAGCACATTTAAAGAGCCAAGGACTGAGGCCTCACATTTTCAGACAGAGTTAGGGGAAAAAATTGAATTGGTTGGAGAAGTCAAGGTCCCAAATTCTAATAACTGAATAAAAAACACATGAAAAAATAACACAGATGCCTGAAGACAAAAAATAGGAAATTTGTGTAAAATAATTAGAAAATCACTTGAGGAGCAGAAAAAAATGAATATTGCCTCTTAAAAATCTCATTTATGCAAACAGCCTATATATTAGGGATTATTATCATTATCATACTTCAAACTAGAAAACTGATTTTTAGAAAGTTCCAAAGCCTTGACTAAGATTCTCTGCTTATAAATATTAGAGCCCAGAATTTAAACTAAGGTTTTTTTGACAGTAAAGGTCAATCTTTCATGTATGTGTAAGTTTTTTAATATAGTAAAAACAAAATATGAGATCTACTCTTTAACAGATTAAGTATATAATATTGTTAACTACAGACAAAAATTTATACAGCAAATCTCAATAACTTATTCATCTTGTATTAGTGAAACTTTATACCCATTTGTTACAAATTTCCTTTTTCCCCAATTCTACTTCCTGTTTCTCCATTCTGTTTGTTCCTAGCATCTACAGTTCTATGAAAGTGAAAGTCACCCAGTCGTGTCCAACTCTTTGTGACCCCATGAACTATACAGTCCATGAAATTCTCCAGGCCAGAATACTGGAGTGGGTAGCCTTCTCCAGGGGATCTTACTAACCGAGGGATTGAACTCAGGTCTCTTGCACTTTAAGCAGATTCTTTATCAGCTAAGCCACAAGGGAAGCCCAAGAATACTGAAGTGGGTAGTCTATCCTTTCTCTAGCATATTTTTCCAACCCAGGATTAAACTGGGGTCTCCTGCATTGCAGGTAGATTCTTTACCAACTGAGCTATCAGGGAAGCTATGAGTTTGACTATATTACATACCTCACTTAAGCTGGTATGTAACCAGTTCAGTAACTGGTCTATTTCATTTAGCGTAATATCTTCAAGATTCATCAGTGCTATTGCATGTTACTGGATTTCCTATTTTAAGGATGAATCTTATTCCATTTGATGTAAGTACTACATTTAATTTATTCATCTATTTGTTGATGGGCAGTTAGGTTATTTCTACATCTCAGCTACTGTGAATAGTTCTGAAATTAACAATGGGAGTGCTAATATCTTTTCAGGATCCTGATTTCAATTCTTTTGGATAACTATCCAAAAGTGGGATGGCTGGATCATATGGTCGTTTTATCTTTAATATTTTTAGGAATGGGTTGCCATTCCCTTCTCCAGTGGATCTTCCTGACCCAGGGATTGAAAGGAAATGGCTACCAACTCCAGTATTCTTGCCTGCAGAATTCCATGGACTGAGGAGCCTGGTAAGCTACAGTTCTTGGGGTTGCAAAGAGTTGGATCCAAGTGAAAAACTGTAACAAAAGGGCTTCTCTGCTGGCTCAGATGATGAAGAATCTGCTTGCAATGCAGGAGACCAGAGTTTGAGCCATGAGTCAAGAAGATTTTCCTGGTAAAGGGAATGGCTACCCACTTCAGTATTCTTGCCTGGAGAATTCCATGGACAGAGAAGCCTGGCAGGCTACATTCCATGGGGTTGCAAAGAGTCAGAGATGACTGAGAGACTAACACTTTCCTTTGGTAAGAGCCATCAAACCAAATGTGAGGTGATAGCTCATTGTAGTTTTGATTTGCATTTCTCTCATGTAAGTGATATTAAGTATCTTTCCATATATGTACTGGCTATTTCTATGTCTTCTTTAGGGACATGTCTATTCATTCTTTAGCTCAATTTTTAATTGTTTTTTTTTTCTTTTTTGCCACTGAGTTGTAAGAGTTTCTTATGTACAATAAGTTTCCAACATCTGAACCTTCAAGTTGTGAACTTTCAATGATGTGAACATGTATTTGCATGTCTAATCATGTAAGTTAGTTCATGTGTCTGGCACTTTCACAAATGTGAAAGTGGCTGTGCTTTTGTGTACTTTACTATACAGTACTGTATAGAGTGCAGTAGTAGAGTATCTTTATTTCAAGCTAGATCTGCAAGAGGACAACCTCAGTGAACTCCTCTCTGTGCAACAGGACAATCTTACTAATGAAGACTTGATGGCATTGAAGGCCCAGAGAAAGGATAAATAAGAGACAAGAAGTAGTAGTAACTAAAGGATCAAAGAGATTCACGGCATGGGAAATGGTAAAGGTATTGTCTTTATTTGAGGAGCCAATGTTATTTCTTGTGGCACAGGACCCAAATGAAGAACAGTACACAAAAGCTGCAGCAGCCATTCAGAATTCTACCCAATGCTACCGAGTCATCTGTGATGGAAAAAAAAATAAGAGCTATCATTAGAAATCATTGGATTATTTTTTCAAGACTGCAAATAGAATTGAATCCAGCAAGGAACCAGAACTTGTGCCATCAATGTCAGGCATGAATGTAACTGCAGCTTGCCCTTTTTCTCCTATTGCTGATGAGCCTTTGGCTCTACCATCTCCCACCTCCTTTCCCTCTCCAGTCAGTAACTCTCTTGCCTATTCACTTGATGCCGGCTCTTCTACTATACTATTTGCCAATGTACTGTACTGTAAGATTAAAATTTTTTGTTTGCTTCTTTATGTATTATTTGTGTGAAAAGTATTACAAACATTACAGTATAACACTATATAGCTGATTGGGTTAGTTAGGTACCTAGGCTAACTCTGTTGAACTTACAAACAAATTGGACTATGAACAAGCTCTTGGAATGAAATTTATTCATATGTAGGAGACTTACTGTATTTTAGAAAGTAACCCCTTGTTTAACAGAAGATTTGCAGATATTTTCTCCCATTCTGAAGGTTTCCCTTTCACTCTGTTGACTGTTTTTCTTTGCTGTGCTTTTCTGAGTTTGATATAGTCCTACTTGTTCATTTTTTATTTTGTGGCCTGTGCTTTTGCTGTTGCATTAACCAATATCATAAGTTTTCCCCATGATTTCCTACAATAGTTTTAGAGTTTAGAGTATTATGGTAAAGTCTTTAATACATTTTGAGTTGATTTTTGTTTATGGTGTAAGACAGGGGACTGATTTCACCCTTTTGCACATAGATACCCATTTTTTTCTTCACCATTTGTTAAAGAGACTATCTTCATTGTGTATTCTTGGCATCCTGGTAGAAGGTGAATGACTGCACATGTATGGATTTATTTCTGGGCTCTTTAGTCTGTTTCATATATGTCTGTTTTAATGCCAATACTATTCCATTTTCATTACTGTAGCATTATGGTTTGAAATCAGGAAGTGTGATGCCTTCAGCTTTGTTCTTCCTTCACAAGATTGTTTTGACTATTTGTGGCCCTTCATAATTACATATGAATTTTAGAACTAGACAAGCTTTTAATCACTAAATTTCATTTTCTTTAAGGTTCAAGTCATGGGATTTATGTGGCTATAGTAAGCATAGCACGATAAGGCTAAGTATCTGATGCATCTGATACTATTGTCCTAAAGGTTTTCGTCCTATAGGTTTTTGCTTCTTGTTTTCTTTTTGTGAATATACTCCTGTCTTTATACTTCTTTCTGCAGATATGTCTATGTTTTTTACAGAAGCTTAAAATTTTCTTTCTATTTGACAAATATAAAATACAATCATATACATTTGATATAAAGATTTTCAAAATATTAGAAACAATTAAGTATGTAGATTGAGATCTCATGCTCATTCTTATTCTTACTAGGCTCTCTTCTTCCTTTTTCCTTTCCTTGCTTTCTCCATCTCCTACCCTCTCTCTCCTTCTTGCCCAGTTTCCTACTCTCTCTCTCTCTTTTGTTCTGGATCAAGGTGAGGGAAGGATTCAGTAGTGCTGACCTATTCTGAAGCATTCTTTTTCTAAGAGTGTGTCTCTGTGTCTCTAACATATGAGCATATCCATATATTTTCTTTTTAGAGCCTGCATATCAAATGCCTTCTTGAAAAATTAAAGTAAGTACTTAAACTAAAATCATTATTTTCCTTCATCAGAGAGAAAAGAAAGAAGCCTACAAATAACTTTATTTTCTGGTAGCCTGCCATAGATGAAGTTTACACTAATTAGAAACCGTCTGGAGGCATGAGAGCAGATTGAGCCTTCGGCTAGAAGTGCTTCCTGACAGGTGGTTCACCACAAAGCAACATTACAATTACCTAACACACTGTTTGATTTGTGTAAACCTCATTACTACTCACATTATTTAATGAACTATGAGCATTCCTTCACTTCCCTGCAGATTGCAGTGCTCCATTTTCATTTCAATTCAGGAATGAAGACTGCATAGTTTAAACCCATTTATTTTTCTTAAGTCAAATACCGCCTTGAATTTATAATTCTGAATTTGAACAGAAGTTTGAAAACATCTACCTAAAACCAACAATGAAACAGGCAGGCAAAGTTTGTTCATAATATTAACAATATTAAGATTTAACCTCTTAGGCTATATTTCCCCCATGAATAAAAGAGAAAAACTGATTTTTCCAAATATATGTGTATGTTCTGTGTGTGTTCCCATGTGTAGTGAGGTGGAAAATTAAAGCAATTATCCAGATAATTCAAGTCTCTAAACACAAAATTGCCTCAATTCTTAAGTTTTCTGTGTATGTCTGCACAACCTATAAGTCCATTTAAATGAAACCAAAATATTGTATTTTTCATTTTAAAAAGTATAAATTACATCTACCTTAGCCTAACAGCTCATGTTCTGATGGCTCATGAATTTTCTGTTCTGGAAATGGAACAAAAGGTTATTTACAGTTTCCCAAAGAAGTAATTTTATTTGAAAGAATCTGATAACAATAGATATAGTTTTCTATAATTTACTCTATTAAAATTTTTTTTCTAGGTTGTCTACATATGCCTAGCATTGTGTTACATTCTCATAATAAATAGACTCAAGATTTTTTATTGCTTGGTGCTAAAGTTCAATTAGCTTTCAAGTTGAACAAAATTTTACCTCAGTGTTTTTTCAGGGCTTTATTACTATTACCTACTTCCAGAAGCTTCTATTCCTATCTAATGGCTTACTTAATATCTCCTAGACATACCCCTATTCTAGAAATGCCTTCCTAAAGACATCCTCTATTTGTTTCTTCCCATCAGCACAAAAGCAACTGAGTACAGTTCTGCCTGATTCAAGGACTGACTCTTTAACATTGTCCTTCTGCCTGACCTTCCAGATTCAGTAAAACACTCTCTGTAAGTCATGATGACCTAATTATGATGCAGTTATAAACTACCCACCCCAAATTCATGACATAACAAAAGTTGCTCACCTGTAGTTCATTTTCAATGTCAGCTTCTAGACAATGTGCTCATTCATTGGAGACACTCAGAAATCCAGCCAAATGGAAGCTTCCTCTATACCTATATCTCCATTAACACAGGGATAGGATAATTACACTGTGATGAATCATGCAACAACTCTGTGGTAGACTAAAATGTCTGAGATTTTTTATTTCTAGTCTTTTTTATTATCATGGAGTTTAATACCTGTCATATAAATGACAGGTACCTGACATATAAATACCTTGCTTTAGTGACCTGTCTGATGCATAGACCATGGTAAATGTGACAGTGTGTGAGTTCCACGTCCAGGTTAAAAGATGCCCTGAAACTTAATGTTTTAGGGAGCTCTAAGGTACCATCCTTTCAGCCATCTCTACCAAGGAGCCAGACAGGTAGATGAAATTACTCTGCACTCTTCAGACCAGATCTAGAGTTGCCAGCTGAAAACTCCTAACTGATCTCAGGGGTCCCCTGTTGGTTCAGAGGTAAAGAACTCATCAGCCAATGCAGGAACCACAGGAAAGGCCGGTTTAATCCCTGGGTTGCAAGGTCCCCTGAAGAAGGAAATGACAAATCACTCCAGTATTCTTGCTTGGGAAACCCACAGACAGAGGAGCCTGGCAGGCTAGAGTCCATGGGGTCTCAAAAGAGTCAGATACAACTTTGCAACTGAGCATACACAGCTGATCTCAGTCAACTCGACACTGAGTAGAAGAATCTACCAGTTCATCTTGGTCTGAGTTTCTAACCTAGAAATTAGGAGTTACAATACCATGTGTGAAGGTGTTATATTTGGGGTGGTTTATTACACAGCAAACATAAGCAGACCAAACTATTTTAAAGCTTTCACTCAGTGACAAGCTTTCTCATGACTAATTATCCAAAGAAATGCCCAATGCACAGAATGTTACCAAATTCAATAACAAAAACATTGGTGATTATAACAAATACCACCTTTTTTGAAAGCAATATCTTTTGCTCTTGAACTTTTAGAAATTATTTAACTGGAAATTCTCATATGCTTCTATTGATATATTTTCTATTTTGAATTGCTATTTTAATATTTATCTTTAACATTTTCATATTGATTAGTTGTAGAATGTGTTCTAATCCTTGAAACATAAAGATACCAGAAAAAAATTTAAAAGAAAAGACAAACAGGGTAGCAGTATGAGTCAAGTCAACAAGGCAGGGATGGGCACTGTGGGTCAGTGTAATAGTGAGTAGATTTAGAAGAGAAATTGAAAATTAGAAACATTAGAGGAAAGATAACAGGCAAAGTAGGCTGGCATTAAGTGGTAATAGAGCTGAAAAAGCAGACAGAGGGTTTTGTGTACATTTGATGCCATATGCATTTCAATAATTATTAGAAGATATAATGAATATGGATTTGAAGCACAGCTTTCTTTTGCAAGATATACAGTTTTCACTGAGTCTGAAAGGGCTATAAGTAAAGAGAGCTGCCAGGATATGTTTTGTGAGTTGTATGTTACAGATGAAGGAAGTCAGAATGTCACCCCAAAATATGCCGCTGTGATATAAATGTTACCCTGAGCTGAAGGTAATTAAGAAGCAGTAAGCCCAGGAAAAGTTTCCCATTTTAGAAATGCCTAAAGGCAGGAACATAAATTCTCCTTATACTGTACAGACTTAGCCTAAAGACTGTGCCAGGATAATCTGCAAACAAAATGTATTCCATTAGCTTCTTCTCATGTATTTTACTTTCCACAGTATTGCTTGGAAGCCTAAAACTACTTTCCTTTATCCTGTGTCTACACTGAATGTTCTGTGTTGAACATGCTATATAAGCAGCAGTACTAAACTACCACTCTAAATTTAGTTTAGGTTTCTCAGATGTCATATATTGGAGAAGGAAATGGCAACCCACTCTAGTGTTCTTGCCAAGAAAATCCCTTGAACAGAGGAGCTTGGTGGGCTACAGTCCATGGGGTCACAAAAGAGTCAGATATGTCTTAGTGACTAAAGAACATGTCATATATATCATATGCATTAATAAAACATTTTTCTCTTCTTAATCTTCTTGTTAAAGAGCCCAGCTGAAAAGCTGAGTAGAGTTAAAGTGTTGCCTTAACTACACAGACAATATTAGTAGTGATGGTTGACAGAAAGAAAAATGGTAATCTTAAAAAAATTTCAAGATGTCAGGAGTCTGTAAAGCTTATAAGACTTCTAAATGAACAGATTACCTTGGCTGGGAAACTTGAAGGATAAATTTCACTGCTACAGTGACATTTTGGAAGAGTTTAAAAGGCAAGCTGAATTAGAAAGTGAAAGCAATTTGTATATTTAACTTAACATGAATTTGGGTACTAATTCTAAGACAAGTAAATTAAAATAAAAAAATAGAAAATATTCAGGGAAAAATGAAAGCATTAAATCTTGAAAAATTCAAAAGTACTTATTTGCAACTGAGCATACACAGCTGATCTCAGTCAACTCGACACTGAGCAGAAGAATCTACCAGTTCATCTTGGTCTGAGTTTCTAACCTAGAAATTAGGAGTTACAATACCATGTGTGAAGGTGCTATATTTGGGGTGGTTTATTACACAGCAAACATAAGCAGACCAAACTATTTTAAAGCTTTCACTCAGTGACAAATGTTTCTTCTCATGACTAACTATCCAAAGAAATGCCCAATGCACAGAATGTTACCAAATTCAATAACAAAAACACTGGTGATTATAACAAATACCACCTTTTTTGAAAGCAATATCTTTTGCTCTTCAACTTTTAGAAATTATTTAACAGGAAATTCTCATATGCTTCTGTTGATATATTTTCTATTTTGAATTGCTATTTTAATATTTTCCTTTAACATTTTCATATTGATTAGTTGTAGAATGTGTTCTAATCCTTGAAACATAAAGATACCAGAAAAAAATTTAAAAGAAAAGACAAATAGAATAGCAGTATGAGTCAAATCAACAAGGCAGGGAGAGTTCATGTGCATTCTTAGTCTCCAGCTAAACAGTTTATTAATACTAATGTTCATCATTTGAAAAAATAACATAGAAATTCAATTCTCAGAGACTAAAAAAATAATAACCAACAATTTACCACATAACTGTCAAATATATCCTCTCTGATTATCTATACACAATAAAAACTACACACAGTAAACACAATGAAAACTTACACACAATAAAAACACTTAACAACATACTAAATCACAAAGGGACAGAGCTGCAAATGCTTATGATATATGTGGTCTGATGAAGGATGCATGTGTACATGCATGCTAAGTCACTCAGTCGTGTCCGACTCTGCAATCCCATGGACTGTGGCCTGCCAGGCTCCTCTGTCTATGGGATTCTCCAGGCAAGAATACTGGAGTGCATTGCCATTTCCTTCTCCAGAGGAGCTTCCCAACCCAGGGACTGAACCCACATCTCTTATATCTCCTACATTGGCAGGCAGGTTCTTTATCACTACAGTCATCCCAAAAGCCCACGTGATGAAGGATAAACAGCCTTTGATTCTGTTTAAATCCCACTGTATTAGCTGAAAAAAGATACAAAGGTGGTCACTTGGAATAAAGTGTTTAAGAATCTGCCGGTGCAACATTCTATTATTCTGCACCTAATTTTTGGTGAGACTGTACAAGAAGTTAGGTATATGTAAGTTTTTAAATGAATAAGAAAAATTGTATCCAGTAATCCAGTAACTGAGGGCAAAGATTACAGGTTCAAATAACTGAAAATGTTTCCAAGCTACACCCACATTAGGCTCTTATCAAAATGTAAATAAAACAACACAGCAAGAGACAAAAATTACAGCCAAGAACTGAGGTTGCAGGGCTGGCATCTGAGAGACAACCAAGTCCAAGCCTGCATCATCCTTTTCATTCACCTTGAGCCTAAGTCTCAAGGCTGTTTCTGGATTGTTTAATGTCCAGTGTCTTCTATTCCCATCCAGTCATGTACCCAACCAATCAGTCTGCTTAATTTTTCATATCATGAAATTTTCTATGTCATTATATATTTTTCAACAGCATGGTTTTTAAAAAGAGTGATAAAGCATTTCAACAAATGGATATACTTTCATTTAAAACATTGTTAAAAATGTAGTCAGTTTCTATTTTTCTGTTTTGTTTTGTTTTTACTGATTCTTGGTCATTTTTGTCAGTACTTTTAACATTTTTCATATAACATGCTTAATCCTACAATTTAAAGTTTAAAAAAGAAAGCCAGGTGAAAGTCATCCACAAAGTTGTCCTGGATGCTGCAAAGGGGGTTTTATTATTTAGCTAGTTAGAAATTTGTCCTCCTTCCCTTATCTTGACCAAGTGTCAAAACCAGGTTATCAGGAGTCCTCAGAGATAAGGACAGAATTGTCATCCTCCAGTTGCAAAAATACCTCTATCCTACATACTGGGATAGTTAGAGAAAATCCTAAGTGACTATTTGTGTTTGGTTTTTTTTTTTAATAACTTTTGAAATTAACTTTAGAAATGTACATATTCTTTGAATAATGATACACTGAAATTTTTGCTGTTTATGGAAATTTAATATCTGAAAAACCGAAATGACATGAACTAAACTGAATTTTTCCATAAGACCTATAAATTGTCTCATTTTTATATAAAATTTCATTTTCTTTCATGTGTGAAATAAAGCTTTTCAATTGCATTTTAGGATACAGTAATGAAAACATGTAAAACTAATGAGAATTCCAGAGCATTGGAAGAATATATGCTTTGTTTTCTAAGAATACAATTATTTAAAATATCTCTTGCAGGTAGACCTTGGGTAAAATTATGTACACCAAGTTTGCCCCTGGTGGTTTAACTTCTCCATTTATCATCTTTTCTCTTCTGTACAGGCCTTATTTGGTATTATCTCCCCTAGATTCCAAATTTAATAACTGGAAAGAATAAACTAAAAGTTTGCCAGTAATGTCTTTCTCACCTGATTACTAAAGGAACTTTCCCAAGGGAAGAAAAGAAAGCAGGTGACCCAGGACCCAGACATAGTCTTTTCCATGGTCTTCAGGGAAAATAAGTAACATTAACAATCTTTACAGGGAAAAGCTATTGCTATAGAATGTTCTCAGAAGATGCCCATTTATGATAAGTAAACCCAAAATCTATGGATTTTTGAGGCACGGCTCTTTAAAGAATGCCACATAAGCTATACAACTCTTTGGGGATAAAACTGAGTTGTCTACTTTGGGCCATAGAGCAGTTTGTCTGACAGGAGAAAGGAGAGTTGGGTGTGTAGGGGAGTGTGTTTCTATGTCGTGGACCTTTCTCTGCTTTGCCTAAACCTGTTATTTCCATAGGATCCCAGATCCTCTAACCTGTGTGAGTCTAATACAGCAAATTAATCTATCGTAACAGCTCACTAACTCAAGATATTATGCACTTTCTTATGGCTAAAATAACTATCCTAAGGGATACTTGTATCTGGAAAGATGATAAATGCTTTAAATTTGTAACTTATTTTTAACTCTAGAATGTTATTCATATGTAAAGATGGCATAATAGATATATTAACCAAAAAGCTTCCTGAGTTTTATTTTTTTTCTGTTTTATTTTAATAAGATCTGAGTTACCTGCTCTTTTGATTATTGATTTTACTTTCCCCTCAGACTTGTGACCCTAAATTGTTTTCCTTTGCAATTTTCCAAGCTTCATCATCCCTATAGGAATCACCACCATCTTTTTAAACAGAACTTGTGTATACAGTGTCAAGTACTTCTTATGTTGCGTACTGTGAAAGTCGCTCAGTCGTGTCCGACTCTATGCGACCCCGTGGACTGTAGCCCACCAGGCTCCTCCATCCATGGGATTCTCCAGGCAAGAATACTGGAGTGGGCTGCCATTTCCTTCTCCAGGGGGTCTTCCCAACCCAGGGATCGAACCCAGGTCTCCTGCATTGCAGGCAAATGCTTTAACCTCTGAGCGACGAGGGAAGCCCCATGTTGCATACTATCTAAATTAAATTCTCTTTAGGGTCAGGTTATAGCTGATATTCCTTTATACCAAGCACAATGATAGGCCAATAACATACTCATAATAAATATGAATAAAAAATGATAAAAATGAAACTAGTTTTAGGGGTACAGTTCTAACTATGTTTCACATTCTTTATAATAACACTGGCATCTATTCATAACCATATATGATAAGGGCCATCATTTCTATGTGTAGGGAGTATTAATAACCCAACACTAAAAGAGGAGCCACCCTGCATCCAAGGTCAGAGGTGGTGGCCAGGGGGAGCCACCCCACGCCCAAGGCCAGAGGTGGCACCTGAGGCCAGAGGTGGCGCCTGAGGCCAGGGGCAGTGGCTGGGAAGAGCAACCCAACATCCAAGGAGCTGTGGCTGCATGGGCGAAGGAGGGCCTAGAAGAGCTATCCCATGTTGAAGGCCAGGAAGGGCACTGGTGTGGAGATACCCCTCATACAGGGTAAGGAGGAGTGGCTGCACTTTGCTGGAGTGGCCGTAAAGAGATACCCCACGCCCAAGGTAAGAGAAAAACAAGTAAGATGGTAGGTATTGCAAGAGGGCATCAAAGTGCAGACACACTGAAATCATACTCACAGAAATCTAGTCAATCTAATCACACTAGGACCACACCCTTGTCTAATTCAATGAAACCAAGCCATGCCCGTGGGGCAACCCAAGATGGGTGGGTCATGGTGGGGAGGTGTGACAGAATGTGGTCCACTGGAGAAGGGAATGGCAAACCACTTCAGTATTCTTGCCTTGAGAANAAGACTCTGATGCTGGGAGGGATTGGGGGCAGGAGGAGAAGGGGATGACAGAGGATGAGATGGCTGGATCATGTCACTGACTCGATGAGCATGAGTCTGAGTGAACTCCGGGAGTTGGTGATGGACAGGGAGGCCTTGTGTGCTGCGATTCATGGGATCGCAAAGAGTCAGACACGACTGAGCGACTTAACTGAACTGAACTGAAAAGAAATACACAGAGAATGTTATTTTTAATGTATATTGAAATAGAATATAAAGTGAATTGTTTGCAAAATATACAGAATGTAACAAAACAAGCAAAGGGAGCCTTTTGAAAGTTCATAAGAACTTAATTGCACTGAAAGCTATTTTTCAAAGACACAAAAATCCTGCAGGGTAGGTGTAACTGGAGTTAAATTTGTGAATGTTAAAAATTTTTGTTATAAATGTATAATTACACATCCAGGAGGGAATATTACAAGAAGTAAAACAACTGATAAAATTATCTTTTTTTGAATGAGATACATTATTATGAACAAAATATATAGCAGATACCCATGAATCTTTTATTAGAATGAAAGAATAACATACATATAGAAAAAATTGTTTTGATATTTAATCATTACAATGTATATGGGAAAGTTTGAAAATGACTTTGGGTAAGAACCCATAAAAGATATAGGAAATAACTATAATTAATATTAATAAGAAAGCCTTAATTTATTAAATTCTATTTCTATACTTTAAGGACTAAAAGGTATATTAAAATGATATAATGAAAGGAAGTGACTTTTAGAATATGCTATTAAAAATTATAATCATTTCAATGTTTAAAACTATAGGTACATAATCACAATTAATATTTAAGGTGGTTTTCTTGTGGCAACTCATTATGCTTCATAAAAAAGACTAAATTACACTTCATATCATGGTCAGAAAGTTAATTAATAACATATAAAATTTTTCAGAAAAGTTTTAAATAAAATGAGTTTATNTAAAAATTATAATCATTTCAATGTTTAAAACTATAGGTACATAATCACAATTAATATTTAAGGTGGTTTTCTTGTGGCAACTCATTATGCTTCATAAAAAAGACTAAATTACACTTCATATCATGGTCAGAAAGTTAATTAATAACATATAAAATTTTTCAGAAAAGTTTTAAATAAAATGAGTTTATACTGGCCAATTTATTCTCATTAACTTTTAAGTTCAAACATTTGAACATAAAGGGAAAAATTCAACATGGCCTAAGACCATACAGAACATAAAGAAAGTGGAAACAACTTAACTGGGATGTTTAAAATAAATTCTAAGATACAAGTTATCATTTCTTTAAATTATAACACTTTAAATTAACAGTAATACTAAAATCTGAGATGCAGAAAGTGATAAAACATGATGGGACCTACATTGCCTTACAAAATGTGATGGCTTTATAGCAAACTCAGAAATTTGTTGACATTCCTTCCTTCAAAAGGTTAAGCCTAATTCCTGTCTTTTGAATGCAGGTCAGATTTAGTGACTAGCAGCTAATGAACAGAATATGGAAGAAGTAAAACTATTTGACTTTCAAGATTAGTTTATAATATATATAATTTTACTTGGTTCTAGTTCTCTGATGGAATGCTGCCGTGTCATGAGGAAACTCAAGAAGTCTATAGAAAGACCCTTATTGTAAGGAAATGAAGCCTCCCACCACCAACCAGCACCAACTTGTTAGCCATGTGAGTGAGCCATCTTGGTAAAAAATTCTCTGGTCCCAGTCAAGCTTTCAGATGACTCCAGCTTTTGTCTATACATTGACTGTCATCTCACTCTCACAGAAAGCATTCAGCCATAATCACTCAGCCAAGTCCCCCTGAATTCTCGACCTGTAGAAGGGATAATATATTTTTCTTCTCTTATTTAATCAGTGGTTATGTTCAGTTCAGTTGCTCAGTAGTATCCAACTCTTTGAGACCCCATAGACTGTAGCACATCATGCTTCCCTGCCCATCACCAACTCCCAGAGCTTACTCAAACTCATGTCCATTGAGTCAGTGATATCATCTAAACATCTCATCCTTTGTCATCCCCTTCTTCTGCCTTCAATATTTCCCAGCACTAGGGTCCTTTCCAGGGAGTCAGTTCTTTGCCTCAGGTGGCCAAAGTATTGGAGTTTCAGCATCAGTCCTTCCAATGATTATTCAGGACTTATTTCCTTTAGGATGGACTGGTTGGATCTCCTTGCAGTACAAGGGACTCTCAAGAGTCATTTCTAATACCACAGTTCAAAAGCATCAATTCTTCAGCACTCAGCTTTCTTTATAGTCTAACTCTGACATCCATACATGAATACTGCCAAAACCATAATTTTGACTAGATGGACCTTTGTCAGCAAAATAATATCTCTGCTTTTTAATATGCTATTTAGGTTGATCATAGCTTTTCTTCCAAGGATGAAGTATCTTTTAATTTCATGGCTGCAGTAACCATCTGCAGTGATTTTGGAGCCCCAAAAGAGTCCCTCACTGTTTCCCCATCTATTTGCCATGAAGTGATGGGACCAGATGCCATGATCTTCGTTTTCTGAATGTTGAGTTTTAACTCAATCTTTTCACTCTCCTCTTTCACTTTCATCAAGAGGCTCTTTAGTTCTTCTTCGTTTTCTGCCATAAGGTGGTGTCATCTACATATCTGAGGTTATTGATATTTCTCCCAGCAATCTTGATTCCAGCTTGTGCTTCATTCAGCCCAGAATTTCACATGATGTACTCTGCATATAAGTTAAATAAGCAGGGTGACAAAATAGAACTCTGACATACTCTTTTACCTTTCTGGAAATAGTCTCTTGTTCCATGTCCAGTTTTAACTGTTGCTTCTTGAACTTTCTTGCTTTAGTGATAATTAAAATGAATTATCTTCATGGAATTCTAATTTCCAACAAAAATAAAGTTTTATTTGTATAATACTATAATATTTTAGTATAATTTTCATATAGTTTGCATTTTTAATGAAATAAAAATAACTGTTTCATTTTCCTGCATAGCCCTAATCCTCAAATTTTAGAAATTAACATATGTTTCATAATAATTGATACAAATCACTAACTCTTTCTAATGTTATTATACAAAGATATAGCAGTATACCACATTGTATAAAAGAGTTTTTATTTCAAAGCTGGATGCACTATTGGGTTGGCCAAAAGTACCTTCAGTTTTTTAGGTAAAAATAAAAAACAGTTTTCATTTCCACCAAAAACTTTATTGAACTACATATCCACATTTTGTTTCCCTACTTTTTGCTATTTTCCAGACAACTTCATAATTCCACTAACCCCAAACTTTTTTTTTTTTTCATTTTTATTTTGTTTTATTTTTGGCTGTGCTGAGTCTTTGTTGCTGCTCAGGTTTTTCTCTAGTTGTGGTGGTGGTGGTTGGTGGTTTAGTTCACTGAGTCATGTCTGACTCTTGCAACCTCATGGACTATAGCCTGCCAGACTCCTCTGTCCATGGGATTTTCCAGGCAAGAATACTGGAGTGGGTTGCCAATGCCTCCTCCATAATCCAAAACTTTTTATGTTTTTAAGCCAAGAACAATTTCATGTGCCTTTTACAGTATTCCAGGCAATTGGAAATTTTTCAATTAAGGGAATTTTGTAAAGATAGAAATGCAAATCTGAAAGTGCAATGTCTGGTTAAAACCATGAATGGATCAGAATTTCCCTGCCAAGATGTAACATTTTTTGCCTGGTCATCAAAGAAATGTAGTTTTGCATTAAACTGATGGAAGATTATGTATGTTACATTGACTGATTTGGACAGTTTTTGTCAAGTGTTGCTTTCAGTTGGTATAATTAGAAATACTTCCTGGTATTAATCATTTGGTTTTCTATGTTTAAAGTCTCTTAGTAGTATCCAACTCTTTGCGACCCCATGGACTGTAACCCACCAGGCTCCTCCATCCATGGGATTCTCCAGGCAAGAATACTGGAGTAGGTTGCCATTTCCTTCTCCAGGGATCTTCCCAACTCAGGGATTGAACCCAGGTCTCCCACACTAGAGGCAGATGCTTTAACCTCTGAGCCACCAGGGAAGGAGCTCAAAATAGAGGACTCTTTTCCAATCTCACCCTATACATAACATCACCTTCTATGGATGAAGATCAGCCTTTGGTGTCTCTAGTGGTAGTTCATTTTACTTGCCCCATGATCTCTTTCATTCTACATTATTGTACAGCATCTTCTTTTCATTGCCCATCATGATTTGTTTTAAAAACATTTATGCTATGTTTAAATAGAGAATTGCATGCAGAAATATGGTCAAGAAAGTTCTTTTTTTCCTCCCACTTATGTAGAAACCAAACAACAAAGCTCTTAATATAACCAAGTTGGTATAAATGATTTTCAACACTAGACTTGGATATTTTGAGTATGTCAGCTATACACATGTAGTATAATGGTGATCGTTCTCAATTAATGTCTTAAGTTGAGTGCTATAAACTTCAACTGGTCTACCTAACTATAGTGCATCATTCAGTGAGACTTTGCAAACCACTTCTGATATGATCAATCAGTCACAGCACCTTCTCTTTACACTGCACATTTTTTTTTGTTTGTATTTCAGTGGTATTTTTACATTTCTTTAAGTAACAAAGCATAATATGCTGAAAATGTTGCTTTTTTAATTCCCTCTTTAACAGTAAAATAGATGTACAAAAGTTTACTAATTTTGTAAAGTTTTTTACATTGCATGTTAATATGACAGCTGTCACAGTACAGTCGAACAAAATTGTTTTAAATCAAGTTAAAGACAACTTGGCACTACTAGACTCATCTTACGGAAAAAAAAAAAAAGAATGAATGAAGTTTTTGGCCAACCCAATACATGGAATTACAAATATTTTGTTTTTTCATTCTATTCACTGGTGATCACTATATATTGTGCTATATCTTCAGAATATCTTAAACTTTCTATTTGGGGGCAAGAAGTCAAAGAAGTCAACCTAGATTTGAAAATGTTAGCGAAAGATATGTTATACCCCTTCCTTTTATACATGAGGAAGCTGACAGAGAGTACATCTCTAGTAGGCTGAAAAATGTCTCCCAAGTTGTGTATGTTTTAATTCTCAGAACCTGTAAGTACAGTATACTACATTGTGAGCTTCCCTGGTCAAACATTTGATAAAGAATCTGCCTGTAATACAGGAGACTGGGTTTAATCCTCAGGTCAGGAAGATCCCCTGGGGAAGGGAATCGTAACTCACTACTGTATTCTTGCCTGGAAAATTCCATGGACAGAGGTGTCTGGTGGGATACAGCCCACTAGGTTGCAAAGAGCCTGTCACTACTCAGTGGCTAACACTTTCACTTTCATATTAGTTTCCATGACAATGGGGACTTTGCAGATACAATTAAATTAAGGATCTTAAAATGATTAAATTATTCTGGATTTCTTGGATGAGCACAGTGTAAGCAGAAAGGTTTTAGTAAGAGGGAGATCAGAGAGTTAGAGTCAGAGAAGGCAAGGTGACTTGGGAAGCAAAGGGAGATACGGAGATGGGAGGATGGAAGTTAAAGAGATCTGAAGATGTTTCTGATGGTCTTGAGGATGGAAGAAGGGGCAACAAGCTAAGGAATAAAGATGCCCTCTAGAAATTGGAAAAGCCAAGAAAACAGAATCTCCCTTAGACCATCCAGGCTCACTGACACCTTGATTTTAGAACACTACAGACACCTGGAAGAATAAGATAATACATTCATATATCTTTGAGTCATTAAATATGTGGTGAATTGTTATAGCAGCATCAGGAAATTAACATATGACTTCTTAAAGGTGTTATATACAGATAATCCAAATCTGGACCTCTACAGCAATTCCCCTGCATTTCAAAATTTCACCCCTAATTCTAAAGCACTGAAAGGTCACTATAACTGGAAATTGAATTATTAGCTGTATCAGCAAAGAGCAACATACAAAAACCTAACAAAGGGGAAAAGTAAAACCCTGACATAAAATTAAAGACTTTTAAAGGGGACTAATTTATTTTGAAATAAGCTGGACCAAATTATCTGAAATAGAAATACTGACGTATATTCGAGAAAAAGCAGTAAGAATCTTAGTAACTAAATTAAGAAAGTAAAGTCTTTAAAACCCAAGTATAAATACATAAGTTATATATGTAGAAAAATCTTTATCTGGCCTGTTACTTGCTGCATATCTCAAACTTAAAACATGATTGGCATATGGTACCTTGGCCCATAATTATTTGTGAAATAATTATGTCAAATAATTTGTCAATAATTTTTCAAATACATTTCATCTGAAAATTGAAGTATAAATAATAATTCAACATAATGATGACCACTCAGTCAGTTCAGTCGCTCAGTCGTGTCTGACTCATTGCGACCCCATGAATCACCGACCACCAGGCCTATCCATCACCAACTCCCAGAGGTCACTCAGACTCACGTCCATTGAGTCAGTGATGCCATCCAGCCATCTCATCCTCTGTCATCCCCTTCTCCTCCTGCCTCCAATCCCTCCCAGCATTAGTCTTTTTCAATAAGTCAACTCTTCACATCAGGTGGCCAAAGTATTGGAGTTTCAGCTTTAGCATCATTACTTCCAAAGAAATCCAGGGTTGATCTCCTTCAGATTGGACTGGTTGGATCTTCTTGAAGTCCAAGGGACTCTCAAGAGTCTTCTCAAATACCACAGTTCAAAAGTATCAGTTCTTCAGTGCTCAGCTTTCTTCACAGTCCAACTTTCACATCCATACATGACCACTGGAAAAACNAACTGTTTTTGATATGTTTGTTTTACTGAATTCCTTTAATATTTTTAACAGGTTTTTTTTGTGGAGTCTTTAGAGTTTTACTCTTTATTGGAATATGGGCTAAATGGAGTAAATCGGCTAAGCTTGAGTGATTTGGCTAAGACTGCACAGCTAGCAGATAGCTGATAAGATGCTATACCACAATATGACTCAAAAGCCAGGTTCTTTCTACCTTAGAAGGAAATTGCCTTATGCAACAGCGAGAGCTGCCCTGAACTCTGTGTGAAGCAGCTTTGCCTTTACAGAATGTAAAGAGAAACCTTAGAGAAACCTCCTTATCACCCAGTGATGACTGATCTTTTAGTAAAGCAGACTGTTTCAGCCAAGATAGTGCCATTCGTGGTATTTCATGCCTTAGTTTAGAATTTCTCAAAATGTGGAATGTGAGCTAAAGATTCTTCTTGTTAAAATTCTAATCATTGTATATTTATTTTAATGTTTTTAAAAATATGATCACTTATTATAATAGGAGAAAGAGAAAACTTCCTCAATAAAGACTGCAATGAGTACAACATTTATTATTTTAAAGAAAACATGATGTAAATAAAAATACAGGTGGTGGGGTGGACATGGCAAAATTCACAGAAGGAAATCATAAGAGGAAAGCAATTATATTGAAGTGCAATTATCAAAACATTAGAAAACTCAAATTGTAAAATAGTAATATACATGATTTTTTAAGATATTACATAACTAGTTCTAGAGGTAGATCTATTATTGATGATTGCAATTTTGAAGTCGTGACGAGCGTAGGTGCTATTTGCAGAGATTTGCAGTAAATGTCACGTGATGGGAAAATATCTGTGCTTTCTCTTGGTGCCAAAGTCACAGGCATTGTGGTGTCACTGTGCTTTATCACGTGTGTTTATTGTTGAACGAACAGTATACATCAGTTGGAAGTTAGGGCAATTCAGATATGATTCTGCCCTTTTAAATGCTCTTTGAGATTAATTTGATTTAAATCCTACTGCCAGAAAGTAATATCTGTGTTAACTTAGCAAGTGACCTAGGCTCGCAAAGCCCCCAAAGGGGCAGGTGGTAACAGAAATTTGTGGAGCTTATGGGTCTAAGTGCTTGGCACAATGCAGGAGCTCACTAAATGTTATAAACATGTTCCTAATGTTCCAACTATAGTGGGGGTGAGCATTTAGTCAGCAGGGGCTACATTCTAGGAACAGTCCAACTATCAAGAGACTTACTCAGTTCTTCACTTTCCCCCATGGGGCTCAAATGAAAAGATCCCACTTCCATTCCAGGCAAAATTCATGATAACACTAAATGAGCTTGCTTTTGTTTAAACTTGCATTTTGTGACTAAGAAAAAATTATTCCATTGAGACATGCCTGTAGAAGAGTGGATGAAAATGTGAATTTTAAACACCCATAGTGTTTTTAGGTTACACGATATCAGGGCAAGATGATACATGCAGTGCACTGTCTGAAGCAGCAAGCATTAAAAGTGAAGACATTACTAGGGGGAACAGCATTCACCAAGGTATTTCATGAGTAGGGAAAGTATCAGGCTTTCCTCTCCTAATGTAGTCTGCTGTGTTATTGTACAGGTTGGATCTACTCTATGACATAGTTCCCCATTAGGGGTTAGAGAGTGGCAAGCTCCCTCCCTCATGATCCGCTCCACTTTAATGCTTTTAAAGGGAGTGAATTTAATATTAAAAATGAAAAATGTGCAGGCTGATTTTACCTAATGGAAATTTGTCCACTTTGCTTCTTGGTTAAAACCCTGCATCAGGAATGAAATTTGGAAAGAGTTTAGATAAAAGAGTTTGAAAATAGTTATTGATGAGATGTGATACTTACTGTTAAGTGGAAACCGTGAACGATAATTCCCAGTTCACCTGAATGGGAAGTTAACAGTGCACGTTGCTCTTGTAATGGGGCTGATATTCAAGTCTTTGGAGAGGATTATATACGTAAAGGGAAGTCTGTGGAGAGGACATTATGATATCAAGACAATGACAAAACAAATTTCAATGCAAATCTATAGAGACCATATTACAATGTCAAGGCGAAAGCAGTCTAGAGAGACCATTTTACAATGTCAAGACAATGGTAACACAATGTCACTGAAAAATTATTGAGACCACATTGCCACGTTAAATTACAATGTCAAAACATTATCATTGCCAGCCTTTAGAGATCATGTACCTCTTTTAAGATAATAACAAAACAATGGAACTTGAAATAGCAAACAATGGAACAAAAGAATTTTATGTAAGTCCCTGTTATTATCAGGAGAAGATGGTAAAAATGTAAAGGGAAGTCAAAAGGTTGTTAAACAGTGATGAACTATAAGGTTGTGCAGTACATCCAGTTAGCATTCAACTTTATTCTTACTTGGAAGAAAATAAAGTTTCTCAAGTAGAATTGAGATTGTAAGCAAGTTTAGCCAAAGAACAGCAGAAAGTCGGGGATAAGTGACTGAGACATTAGATCTATTATAAGCAACTATTTACAGAATTAGAATTTCACTTCTTTTTCCAAATAACTGGATTATTGTTTCAATTATTCAAGTGAATTTTCTTCATAACATGAACTTCACCAACCCGACTTCTGATTCCTGCTTTGCCTGCAACCTCTGTTGTGAGGTGGCGTCCATCACTCACTGATAAACTTAGCTTCAGCTCACAGTTGCTACTGTGTGTCAATTACCGTACTAGACACTGTGTCTTCTCTTTACTATGGGTGAAATGGGTTTTTTTTTCCTCTTTCTTATGAAGCTGAGAGGAGTAAGGAAATTACCCATAAGGTGATATTCACAAACAAGGTGTAGAAAGAGTGCTTTCTAATTGCAGCCATGCCACCTTATTGCTTTGTGAATTAGGTACACTGCCTGTCCGAGCTATGTGCAGGGTTCTCTGTAGAGAAAACTGGAGGATATACACACATGTTGCTACCACTAGAAACTGGACTGGGAATCCAAGGCTGTGAGTTTTGTACAAGTTGCTTAACTTTTCTGGGTTTATTCGTCTATATAATGAGGGTGTTCATTGTGATCTCATGGACCCTTTTCTAGTTCTAAATTGGTTTTTTAGAATTAACTAAAATGTTTGTGCCTTGTATGAATGACTATCTGTCAAAACTGTTGTCATACACCCAAAATAGGTACCATGGTGCCATTCTTTTTTATAGACTTTCATCTGTGTGAAGACTTTTACAAATGAATTTGTGGCAGAATTTAAGTTAAAATAATAGCTATGAATACTTATAGACATGATTTAATATAGATATTTTAGTTTTATACATATATGTTTAAAACAATCGTTTAGAAATAGAGACAATGAGACTTCAGTTCAGTNCTTTCATCTGTGTGAAGACTTTTACAAATGAATTTGTGGCAGAATTTAAGTTAAAATAATAGCTATGAATACTTATAGACATGATTTAATATAGATATTTTAGTTTTATACATATATGTTTAAAACAATCGTTTAGAAATAGAGACAATGAGACTTCAGTTCAGTTCAGTTCAGTTCAGTCGCTCAGTCATGTCCAACTCTTTGCAACCCCATGAATCCCAGCACGCCAGGCCTCCCTGTCCATCACCAACTCCCAGAGTTCATCCAGGCTCACGCCCATCGAGTTAGTGATGCCATCCAGCCATCTCATCCTCTGTAGTCCCCTTCTCCTCCTGCCTCCAGTCCCTCCCAGCATCAGAGTCTTTTCCAATGAGTCAACTCTTCGCATGAGGTGGCCAAAGTACTGGAGCTTCAGCTTTAGCATCATTCCTTCCAAATGAGACTTCAGAGAAATGCTATAGAACATCTTAGAAGCTTGGAATCTTTGAATAACTCCTGGAGGGGTAGAGCATTAGAGGAGCAGGATGTGTTGGCAGTCCTCTTGTACCTCTGCTTTTTAATATGGTATGTGATAAACAGATTCACTAGAGATTCAGAATGAATAATAAAAGAGTTTCTTTTAGCACTGCGTCAGATACTAGTGATAGAAGTAAACAATTGCTATTATCAAGTGAGAACTTACCATATGCAGATTTTTCTTTTCTTTGACCTAATTTCTCAAAGCCTTACATAGTCTTTTTCATTTTTCCAGAAAAAAAAAAAAAGAAGCTAAAAAAGGTTAATTCACATGTAAAAAGCCACACTACTAACATGTGGCTGAGTCAGGAACGGGGTCAAGTTTTACCAGACTTTGAAATCTGTTATCAACTAACAGTGTAATCAGTGAGAAAGGAAAAAATTGAATTTCATTATAATCCCTGCACTGACAAACATAAGCTACAGAACCTGTCCTCTGTCATTTTTTTTTTAATTTTTGCATTATATCATTTATTCAATGACAAACTCTGAGGGTCTTCAATCTCAGATGGTCATTATTCTACTTTCTCTTCTCCACCTTTAACCTCTTCCTCATCAGGCTTTTTGCCTGAGGTAGAAAAACATGCATCTCATATACCTTTAAGAAAGTCTTTAAATCTTAGCTCTTTTTTTTTTTCAGATTTTACTCCTCATGGCCAAGACTGTCAGAGGACTAGCTCTCCACCTGCCGTTTACATTTCTGTCTTATCCTTTCTAAATTTGAGTATTTGTGGCTTTTATCAATTCTGAAAAATTCTCAGCTATTATTTTTCTCAAATACTGCCTCTTCTCCATTCTGTTTTTCTTTTAATAATGTTTTTATAGGTTTTATGTTATGTTGGACCGTCCCATTCTAGAAACACTCCATGTTTCTAATCTTTCTGCAGATTTTCCACCTATATATTTTCTTGGGTGGCATCAGGGCAATTTCCCCAGATCTTTCTTCTAGTTCACTATTCCTCTCAAGTTTGTTGATTCTATTACTTACCTGTCTGTCTGATGTTTAAGCTTTATTTAGTGTCAATGACTTTTTTTACTGTGTATTTTTATTTTTTAAAATAATAAAATTTCCCCAGAATTTCCTAGGATTGTGTTTCTTCCCCTTATGTTTTCTCCTTTTTTTTTTTTAAATTATTTTCATCATCTACATTTTAAAGTCTCTGTTCAATAGTTCTATCATAACAAATTCTGAGGGTCTAGAATCTTCCTAAAAAATCAGTCTGATGCTTTCTCATGATACATTGTTTCTTTTGAGTATGTGCATGTTAGTATTGGTGTGTGTTTTGTTTTCTGTTTTTAAAAAATATTTATCTATTTATTATTTATTTGGCTGTGGTGGGCCTCAGCTGCAGCACTCGGGATATTTGTTGAGTGTGCGGGTTCCTGTGGTTGCAGCATGCTTGATCCAGTTCCCTGACCAGGGACTGAACTCAGGTTCTTGCATTGAGAGCACAGCGTTTTAACCACTGGACCTCCAGGGAAATCCCTGTGTGTATATTTTGTATTAAAGACTTCAGCTCATCCCTCAGAGCTGTGCTGTGGTCTTCTTTTGCTTCTGGGGTTGAAGGTACAACCCTTCCAAGATATTTTTGGTTTTGGCAGTTATTCTAGGGTTCCTGATGGCTGAAGACCACTTTTTTAAGTCCTATTTCTGATAGATCTTAGACATCATTTGCAGTTTAATTCAAACTAAAAATTCAAACGGGGTAAGTCTAAGGTTTAGGATTCTTAGAGGAGACTATTTTCTCGCCAGAGACAAGGCTCAGAGACACTCAGTTCAGTTCAGTCGCTCAGTCGTGTCTGACTCTGAGATCCCATGAATCGCAGCACGCCAGGCCTCCCTGTCCATCACCATCTCCTGGAGTTCACTCAGACTCACGCCCATCGAGTCAGTGATGCCATCCAGCCATCTCATCCTCTGTCGTCCCCTCTCCTCCTGCCCCCAATCCCTCCCAGCATCAGAGTCTTTTCCAATGAGTCAACTCTTTGCATGAGGTGGCCAAAGTACTGGAGCTTCAGCTTTAGCATCATTCCTTCCAAAGAAATCCCAGGGCCGATCTCCTTCAGAATGGACTGGTTGGATCTCCTTGCAGTCCAAGGGACTCTCAAGAGTCCTCTCCAACACCACAGTTCAAAAGCATCAGTTCTTCAGTGCTCAGCCATCTTTACAGTCCAACTCTCACATCCACACATGACTACTGGAAAAAGCATAGCCTTGACTAGACGGACCTTAGTCAGCAAAGTAATGTCTCTGCTTTTGAATATGCTATCTAGACACTAGTAACTGTCAATTCCCTGCACCGATATGAGAGACTTTTTTCTTTTCCTAATCTACTTTTCCACTAATCAGGCAGCATTTCTAGAATCCCCTGTCTTTTATAGGGGCCTCAGGTCCAACTCCTATGCCATGTGGGTCCACAAGATCTCATCAACTGTTCCTAAATGAAGCTGAAATCCAAATCACTTGCTCACTCAGCCTGGGGTTATTCCCCTTGATTCTCCTGCACCGTTTTGGTCTCTTTCACTCCCTCAGCCTCCTTCAAAAACTCTGCTCTATGATTACTTGTCTTCTAAAGTTTGCAATGTCCAACAGTCAACAGATTATATAACTCCTTGCTCACCCCAAATCCTTTGAAAATATCCTATTATTGCTGATTTAGGTGAACTCTTTAACCAACTCCATGTTTCATCCTCTTTAACCTCTTTTGCATACCGAGGCTGGAGTGAATTTACTGAAAAAAAACATGGCAGCACTTTCTTTAAAATCTTTTGCTGGCTCCTTCTCATTCATGAAACATATCTCCAAACACATACATGCACAGACACTTGAATGAAATGATACCCTCTTGTAGCATGTAAACCCTTAGAACTGTTTCCTGCAGAGCCTTCTGCGTCTAGTTTCAGTTTACTAGCCATCCTGAACTGCTTGCTAGTCTTGTTTTAAACATCTTTGCTTCTATACCTAGTATTTAGTATAACAAACCTGTTTCCTCTATATGTTACTACAAAATTTTAATTATTACCTTTATGTATGTCTTTTTTTTTCATATACAAATGAATATGATACACTCAGAAACTGAAAACAGGGAATTTATGGAAAACTAGCATACAAGAAATTAGAGTTCATTGTACATAGAAGCATGGATCCCAGGAAGTTCTATAGTTGCAATAATGAATAGCTCTGACCTCTTCTATGCACCTTTTTTTGTCATTTTCTCGAGTAATCTTTCCTCCCATATCTTACTTGTTATGCTATTTTGGAAGTAAGGCCCATGATTGAAAGGATTACATTAGGATTAGTACCAATGACATGAGTTCCTCAATAATCATTGATTTACCTGTGAATCCTAGAGAATTTAACCTAGTTCTACAACAACACACACATTTGGAAACACATTATTTCAGAATACTAAAAGCTACATTTACTCTGCACACAACAGTGTTACTCTCAAAGGCATTACTTTTACTTTCTTCAAGGCAGCAAAGTACCTTGTTGCTCTAGACTGGTTAACTCTTCTTTCCTCAACTTATTCATCTGCAAATTGGGGATAGTTAAAAATCCTATGTTTTGAGTTATTTGGAGATTAAATGCACAAATGACTAATAGGGGTTAGAATTAATGCCTAGGACTGAGCAAAAACTCAGTAGAGACTGACTCACTATTGTTAGTTTTTCATAGTTTTTCTCTCACCTAAACAGACAAAGTTTCAGAGAAAAATAATGAATATTTTAACTAAAAGATAATGTACTTCTCTGTTAAGGTTCTTATTCTTATAATGGTCATCTTTGGAAACAGACTTTATTATTAGTCATTTATTTATTGATATGATATAAAAACATTATTGTATCTCTTTGATTTCATGTTAATTGTGAAATAAGAATTTTGTTCTTTATTAAAGCCATTCAATTTTCAGTAATTATAGCAGGAAGACTTTAGAGAGTAAAAGGCACCTTAGAAAATTCAAGAAAATGCTTTACTCTAATATCACATAGAGCCCCTGTGGCAACTACAATGCAGCTTATTTCCTATGCACTCTTACCTGTTGGGAAATCTTTATATTATAACCTACTTCCTGTAACTGTTTTTTACATATTGGGGTTAAAGGGCTAAGAAAGACCTATGAGATTTTGCTCTCTCTCCACACTTCCCTGGTCAATGTATACACTGCTCTAACATCATGGGAAGATATGAAATCCCAAGTATAGAAACTATGCTTTTAATGAGGTTTTCTCAGCATATATCAAGTAATAAAGTGTCATTAGATGAACCATTGATCTCACCATAAGACTGATGGAGTCACCCTGAAGAACATAAATCTAACATAAATTGAATAAATATTATTTAAAATAAAACATTGGTCCTGTTTCTAAAATGTCTCCCCAAACCCTAAGACTCCTTGCAGAGAAACACATGGTCTATGAAGTAAAAATTCTCAATTGCTCCTTTTTCTAAGAATTTTGCTTGCAAATTCAAGACTCCTTATTTTCATGTTGAAATAATAACTGGAACACGACACTGAGGGGTTTTTCTGTTAAATAAACCTGGTACTCTGCTTGAAGAGAAATTTTCTACCTCCTTGAAATATCATTTTACTTATATTTTCATTATAAGAGAAATCGATAAATAAACAAAAACCAAGATATGAAATTGGGGAAGTGATAGGTTGAATTTAGGAACAGGACATCAAATCCAAGTAAGAATTTAGTCAAAAGTACTAAATTACAAGAGTTTAATCAAAAATATAGAGTGAAATAGTGACGGAGGAATCTTCTCCCGTTCGCTTTAATGCAGCACAGACGTTTTAGTTTCTTTGGCTCTGCTAGACCCTCACTGTAGCATTCAAGCTTCTCTAATTGTGATGTATGGGCTCTACAGTTGCAGTGCTTGGGCTTGGTTGTCCGCCGCCCTATCCGCCCCTCTGGCATGTGGGATCTTAGTCTCCTGAACAGAGATTAAATCCACAGCCCCTGCACTGGAAGGTTGATTCTTAACCACTGGATCACCAGGTAAGCCCCCTAGCTGCCAGTTTTGAAGTAAAATTCACTTTCCTGTGCCACACTTATCTTCTCCATTCCAATTGTCAAACTCTAAGCACCTGTTTCATTTTGATAGTTCTCTTTTCTAACTTTATTTTGAAATAATTTTGAATTTACAGAAAAGTTGCCAAAAAAGTACAGAGAATTCCTATATACTTCTTTTTATTTTGAAATTACTAAAGATATTTAATAGTTATTATATCTGTTTTCAATACATTCAAGAAATTGAAGGAAATATCATGCATACTTATCTGACTACCTTCTGTTGTCCTAAAGAACTACAGTACCCGTATAAAAGCCAGGACTTTGTGTCCGTACAAGTCTACTAATTAAACTAGAGACCAAATTTGAATTTCACTAACTGTGCCACTAATATTTTTTTCCCAATTCAAGATCCAATCCAGGATTTCATGTTGTATTCAGCTGTCATGATTCAGACTCCTCTAGTCTGTGACAGTTCCTCAGCCTTTCCTGGTCTTTCATGATCTTGGTATTTTTGAAGAGTGCTAGACAGTTATTTTGCAAAATGCTCCTTAATTTGCATTTCTCTGCTATTGGCTCATAATTGGGCTGAGGTTACATATTTTTGGCAAGAATATCAGCCACAGTGATATAGTTAGTATTCCTATCAATGCATTGTATTGGGGTACTTGACGTTGATATGTTTTATTACTGATAACATTACCTTTGATCACTTGGTTATATCACTTGGCATTTCCTAGGTTTCTATATTATAAAGTTATAATTTTTCTTGCTATAAGTAACAAATATGGGGCAGATATTTTGAGACTATCCAAATGTACTATTTCTCCTCAAATTTTTGTCTGCTAATGTTAGCATTCACTGACAGATCTTGTATGCAATGGATATTACTGTGGTATTTGCTTAATTGTGATTTTGCATTTCCATCATTTCATTCACATATATTTGAAATTCTTTTCCAGGGATGAGCTGTCTTTTCTCTTTATTTATTTATCTATGTAATTATATAAATATGTAAGTATGAGTTCACATTCATTTATTTTATTCTATGGTTTATAACCTCGTATGGTCATTATTTTTGTGCTCAAATTGCTCCAGCTTTGGCCATTGGGAGTTTCTTTGACATACGTTTATATGTTTTTGAGAACTTTACTTTCTATCACCAAAAGCTATTCCTCTTCCCAGTGCAGGAATCACCCATTTCTCCAAGGAGAACAGGTTCCCTTTACTGAAGAATGGTGCTTAGAAACCAAGATTTGGGTGTTAAGTATGCTTTTTGTCTATGAGTACCATTGCTACTAGGATCTCTTAGGGGACAGAGCTTCATGGACATCTATATTTATTTCTATATTTTTCTGTATACATATGGTAAAAACATGAGCTCATACTGATATTTCTGATTTCTATCTAGTACCACTAGATCATTCTAATTTTCTCCTTTCCATATTAGCAACTTCTTTCTCCATCCATGAGAAAACTGATGCTCATTATCTACAAAATATTTCACAACCCAGGGATTAAACCCAGGGATTTCCCAACCCAAGGATCAAACCCAGGTCTCCCATATTGCAGATGGATTCTTTACCAACTGAACCACTGGGGAAGCTCAAAAATACTGGAGTGGGTAGCTTATCTCTTCTCCAGTAGGTCTTCCCAACCCAGGAATCAAACCGGGGTCTCCTGCATTGCAGGTGGATTCCTTACCAGCTGAGCTACCAGGGAAGCCCTACAAAATATTTTCTTATTTGTTAATTTTTAGTATACACACATGCAGTTTTAGAATTACTAAGTTGTATCCCTATAAGAAGGTTCTCTGGTGGCTCAACAGTAAAGAATCTTCCTGCCAATGCAGGAAACAAGGGTTCCATCCCTGGGTCGGGAAGAACCCTGGAGAAGGAAGTGGTTACCTACTCCAGTATTCTTGCCTGGGAAATCCCATGGAGAGAGGAACTTGGTGGGGTACAGTGCATGGCAAAATGCTGGGCACTACTTAGCAGCTAAATGACAATAAAAACAGCAGCAATCCCTGTAAGAAACATTTTTATTAACTTGAATACCTGTTTGTACAGTTTTGTTGGTCTTTAGCTGTGGAGTATCCAGCCAAGACACTATTTTCCCCAGTTAGGTAGATTAGCTCTTTTGTTCCTCACCCACTCAGTGTGATTATGTTACTCATTTGAAATATATTAATAGCTATATGGTAAAGTTTATTTGCTACACAGATGATCTACTCAAGGAGGTATCACTCCCTGCCCATCTGTACTCAATCCTATTCTGCAATTTTTCTTTCCCTTCTCTACCCACCCCCTCCAGAGAACCAATCTCTTTAGTTTCTGGTTCATTCTTCCTATATTTCTTTTTGACAAATTAGCAATACAGTGTAGTTTCTTATACCTCCTTTTTAAAAAACTAGTTCTGATATTGTTCTATCTTTCATATAAATATAGGTTCTTTTCATAGAAGATTTGAAAATTTCCTGAAGATTTCCTACGTTTTTCTTCCAGACTAATATCAGAACTTTAAGTGGCCAATGATTCTGTCAGACAACGTCTCATTATTTCAGATCTGATTTTTATTCCCTCTATCTTTACCGAAGTTTTATTATTATTTATCTTCTGAGAGCTTTGTATCCATTTTCTGCACTAGATTTCATTTTCAAAGGCCGTTTATCACTTCTGAGATGGGTCACAAAAAGATTGCTATCATTAAAAACAATTAGAAATACCAGGCATCATTCAGCTTCAGAATTCATCCTTCTTGGAAGGGGGCGGATAGAACATGTGTTTTCTGACCTTGACCAGGTCTAATCTGGTCCTTAACTTCCATGCTATGCAGCATCTCCAGCTTTACATGCCTATGGGAACACATTCTCCACAAAGAAAGCAGCAGGCACACTAGACATTCATTCTTTCTTTAATAAGCCATTTCTTTGCTCTTGAAACAAGTCTGTAAAGATTACAAGTGTGTCTCAGGGGAAAAAAAATAAAAGTGCAGTAGAACCAAAACTTGAGCAAGTTCACAAAGAATCATAAGGGGGTGGACGAGGTATTAGAATATAAATAGAAAGTACAGTATTAGCTCCAAACAAATGCTTTCAAAGTCTTTGTGTGCACTGACAGCTTCAGATATTTGATGTAAATGAATTTTTCTCTAGAAACAATGGAATCTGTAGCTTGTGGTGGCAGTGTTTCTTTTCTAAACCTTGCTTTTCTTTCTTTTTTTTTTTTTTTTTTTTTTGTACCTAAGGTGAAAGCAAAGCTAACTTATGTGTGTATTTGCATCAGAAAGACCCTCCAGCAGTATCCATACTAGTCAGTGATCATTTTTTCATTATTTTAGGTAGCTGCTTGTTTGCAGTTTTCTTTTTTTAAGCCTTCTGAGCTACTCTTCATAAAGCGCAAACACAGTCACTGTCACACACAGACACACGGATGCACTCAAATGATGACGACGATGGCATTGCCATTTTCATTAGAAGAGAAGGCATACCTACACTGCCTGCATTTTATGCTGGTTGAAATCCCATCAGTTTCATTAATAGCACCTCCATTTACCTAGGTGCTTAAGCCAGAAATAAGACAGCAATTCCTGACACCTCCTCTGTCCACTGAACTCCTGCCCCAAGCGATCTATCGTTAAGTTTTTCAGAATCTCCTCATAAAATATATCTTGAGTCTGTCCTCTCGTTATCCCCCTTCTCGTCCAAGCTTCCTCTCTTGCCTGCCTATCCTACATCCCCTCCCTCTGCTATAAATTCATTCCCACAATAATCAGAATGATATCTTGAAATTTAAATAGCACATCATTCTCTTAATTCAATGGTCCTCACCCATCCCCCACCACCCATGATTTTCTTCTACACTTAGGACAAGACTCCAAAATTCTTTATGAAAACCTCCAGAAAGTTGTATGATGTGCTCACTGCTTACCCCTCCAGATCCTTCATGTGCTTTCCCTCTGACTTTCTGCTTTATAGCCACGCTGCCCTTCCTTTTACTTCCTAGACAAATAGCCTTTTTTTTTCATATCTCAGCACCTAGAAAGTTTTTGCTTCTTTCTTTTCATCTAATTCTTAATAATCCTCAAGGATGGTTTCTCAGAGACTTTACCTAACTCCCAGTCAAGTCTCCTTTCCTCATTATTACTTTCTCCTACTGCCCTACATTTTTCTTCAGAACAACCAATATGATTTCAAATTATTTACCTGGGTGCTTAGATTTGTGTCTTCTGTTCACTGTATATTACAGACCTGGCATGGTGCCCAGCATACAGTAAATGCTCAATAAACATTTGTTGAATAAATTAATATCATGGTAATAATATGCATGGTCTCAGACCATTTACTACATAGTCAGGAAAATCGTAAAAACTGGTGAATTATCTATCATTGTCTCTCAAAGCATCTTGCATATAACTTGGTTTGGAAATGAATGACTACAATTTGCCCTCAATACCATCTCCATGAAGCATCCCCTGCTGAAACAGGCCCACCTACTTTTTTCTTCCTGCTTGACATCTTTTGAGAAGGTGGTGGCAGTGCCCACCTTAATAGAGTGATTTGAAGGATGTCTGGAAACATTGTCAGTGTTTCACTTCCACAAGCAATTCCGTGAGATCCTCATTTTGGGGGATCATGGTATTAAAAATCCCCTATTACAAAATTGTTAGGATAAGAAACATGTGAGCCACTATTGGCCACTATTGTCATATCCCAAGAGAAAATAGTCAGCTGGACAGAGACCAGATATTCAAGGGAAGGGGACATAATGAGTTAAAAAGTTAGTCGATGAGTTGTGTCCAACTCTTTGTGATCCTGTGGATTGTAGCCTGCCAGGCACCTCTGTCCATGGAATTCTCCAGGCAGGAAAACTGGAGTGAGTTGTTATGCCTTTCTCCAGGGAATCTTCCTGACCCAAGGATTGAACCCTGGCCTCCTAGACAGGAAAACTGGAATGAGTTGCTATTCCTTTCTCCAGAGAATCTTCCTGACCCAAGGATCGAACCCTGGCCTCCTACATTGCAGGCAGATTCTTTACTATCTGAGCCACCAGGGCAGCCCCCCAGGACTTTTTGATTGGGTGCATTTTGATTGGACTGAAGAATTGCAAATGCCAAGAAACATTAATATATTCTCTTGAGGTGGGTGTATTGAGTAACTTGGGCAGCATTACTTCTCAGAGAATCCTGGGGATGGGTTGCTAGGTGCCCAACAGGAAGGGAAGCTGATCATTCAAGGGATGCCGAAAACAGTGAAGGTGGACATTGGTAAAAATGAGAGTTTAGAAGATGCATTAACAACTTTACTTCTCTTTTTAGGTTGGCTTTGCTTGCCAAACTCTGTCCTCACACTGAATATTAAGCATTATTTTTCTTGAGGAGAACAGGCAGGCTAGACCTTAAAGATATAAAACCAGGAAACAGACAATTACAATTCTCTAGGTCGCCTGTGCTAAGTGCAAACTTAACCTTTAACATTTCTCTGCTTCTACTCTTGTGCTTGAAACTTGGTGCTTCTGTAAAGGCCTCCATTTCCTTGGGTTCCAGACCTGAGATGACCTCACTTGATCTGGGAAAAGACTTTCGTTTCTGGTCACAGCCTACTTCCCTGACTGTAACTGCTCCTGATCAAGTGCTTTACTATGAGGGCTTACTTTTAGCATTGCCCTCCTCTCCACCCCCCTGGGCTCCATGATGACTATTCAGTTTCTCAGCACAATGAATCTGCTGCTGCTCAGTCGTGGCTGACTCTTTGTGATCCCATGGACTGTAGCCCACTAGGCTCTTCTACTCATGGGATTCTCCAGGCAAAAATACTGCAGTGGGTTACCATCTCCTACTCCAAGGGATCTCTCCTACCCAGAGATTGAACCCTTGTCTCTGGCATTAGCAGGCAGATTCTCTACCACTGCACCGGGAAGTACCTGATCTTCTTAATCACCTTGCCTTAGTAGAGTTTAAAAAATGCATTCCAAAATACTTTCTCAATTGATCATTATAGCAACTTGTGAAATAGGAAAACAGTTTGTAGAGGAGGAAACCAAGTCCCTGTTCAAATTAGGCTCACTTGTTCCTTTCTGTTTTCCTGGATACATGGTTGCTAATAGGACACTGATTCTAATAATGCAGATAATGGCCCCTTGGCCACCTGCCAATTTAAAATGACTCAAGTGGAAAATAGCTAAAATAAGAATGGAATGTTCTAGAACATCTCCAAACCACAAATCTATAATTGTCAAAGCCACAGAAAGCTGGCCTTTTCTGAGATGGATTTAACAGGGTATCATGATCAATCCCTGGGTTGTGAAGATCCCCCAGAGGAAGGTATAGCTTCCCACTCCAGTATTCTAGCCTGGAGAATTCCATGGACTGAGGAGCCTGGAGGAAGGTTGTTTTCCTCATTTAGAATTGGACAGATCTCTCCCTTACTTGACTTGTGAGTATGGCAGAAAGGATACTCTGTAATGTACAAGTGTAAGTCATAAAAACTGATGCAGCCACTGCCCGGTTCTTATGGAATTCTTACTCCTGGAAACCAGGCTCCATTGGCAAGGGAGTGAAAGCAATTCATGGAGAGGCCCAAATGGAGAGATCTAAGTGCAGAAGAACTAAGACCCCTACTTAGCTCTGGCTGAGCTCCCAGATGACAGTCAATGTTAACTGTCTTGTTGGGTGACTGAGCCATCTTAAAAGCACATCCTACAGCCTCAGTTGAGACACCTCAGCTGATCTGTGTGGATAAAGACAAGCTTTCTCATAGCACCCTGCCCAACTTGCAGATATATGAGTTAAATAAATGACAGCTTTTATTTTAAGCCACTGGATTTTGGCGTAGTCTGTAGTTGAAACAGAAAGCAAGGCATAGACATCAGAAGTGATAGGAAATCATTAAAAGTAGCTTAAGCATACCAACAGCTTAAAAAGCTAAAGGCATACGCAGGCATTACAAATCCCACATCAGTTCTGTTCAGTCACTCAGTTGTGTCTGACTCTTTGCGACCCCATGAATCGCAGCACGTCAGGCCACCCTGACGTGGCCATCACCAACTCTCGGAGCTCACTCAAACTCACGTCCATCGAGTTGGTCATGCATCCAGCCATATCATCCTCTGTCATCCCCTTCTCCTCCTGCCCCCAATCCCTCCCAGCATCAGAGTCTTTTCCAATGAGTCAACTCTTTGCATGAGGTGGCCAAAGTACTGGAGCTTCAGCTTCAGCATCAGTCCTTCCAAAGAAATCCCAGGGCTGATCTCCTTCAGAATGGACTGGTTGGATCTCCCTGCAGTCCAAGAGACTCATAATTAAACCTAATTTCCTGCCCTTAAAAGTCGAATTTATAACATATGTATTTGGTATGAAATGTGGGCTTCCTAGGTGGCACTAGTGGTAAAGAACTTGCCTGCCAATACAAGAAACATGAGAGAAGCAGGTTCGATCTCTGGGTCAGGAAGATCCCTTGGAGGAGGGCATGGCAACCCACTCCAGTATTCTTGCCTGGAGACTTCCATGGACAGAGGAGCCTGGTGGGCTATAGTTTATGGGGTCACAAAGTCAGACATGACTGAAACAACTGAGCACACATGACATGGTTCAGGTAAGCATGTCTAGCCAGAGTTCATCCTTGTGCATTCCTTTGAAAGGTGCAACCTAGTACGAATTAGGCCACAGACCATAAAGAGAAAAAAATTCTGTGTAGACAGAGAAAAGGAAAAAAGCTGATAATACAGCATGAGATTTCCATCAAACATAATAGTAATAAAATCATAAAATGCTATTGTTTCTAAAAATTCAGAGATATTAAGGCAAGCTTTTAAGTATAGCAATGTCATAGATAGAAGGTAATGGCACCCCACTCCAGTACTCTTGCCTGGAAAATCTCATGGACAGAGGAGCCTGGAAGGCTGCAGTCCATGGGGTCGCTGAGGGTCAGACATGACTGAGCGGCTTCACTTTCACTTTTCACTTTCATGCATTGGAGAAGGAAATGGTGACCCACTTGCCTGGAGAATCTCAGGGATGGGGGAGCCTGATGGGCTGCCGTTTATGGGGTTGCACAGGGTTGGACACGACTGAAGTGACTTAATCTTAGCCAATGTCATAGATGGAGCCAGAACAGTTGTCTCTCTCTGCCTCTCTCCATTTCCTTCCTCCATCAAAAACAAGAAAAGAAATTGAATATAGAAAATAGTGATTTGTTTAAGCAAGACTCCAACTTTAGCCTGCTGCTGCTGCTGCTAAGTCACTTCAGTCGTGTCCAACTCTGTGCAACCCCATAGATGGCAGCCCACCAGGCTCCACCATCCCTGGGATTCTCCAGGCAAGAACACTGAGGTGGGTTGCTATTTCCTTCTCCATTGCATGAAAGTCAAAAGTGAAAGTGAAGTCGCTCAGTCATATCTGACTCTTCGCGACCTCATGGACTGAAGCCTACCAGGCTCCTCTGCCTATGGGATTTTCCAGGCAAGAGTACTGGAGTCAGGTGCCATCGCTTCCTCCTCTACTTACTTATTTCCATAAAGACTAGGAATGAGTGACGTAATCATTTGGGGTTTTTAAAATTAAATAGTCAGTTACTCTGTGGTTTCTTTTCACAGTTAGGCAATTGTTTCTCCGAACATTGTTTTATCCTCGCCCATTTCTTTTTGCCTTCTCTTAAACAGACTAGTTCCAAACAGGAAAAGGAGTATGTCAAGGCTGTATATTGTCACCCTGCTTATTTAACTTATATGCAGAGTACATCATGAGAAACGCTGGGCTGAAAGAAGCACAAGCTGGAATCAAGATTGCTGGGAGAAATATCAATAACCTCAGATATGCAGATGACACCACCCTTATGGCAGAAAGTGAAGAGGAACTAAAAAACCTCTTGGTGAAAGAGGAGAGTGAAAAAGTTGGCTTAAAGCTCAACATTCAGAAAACAAAAATCATGGCATCCGGTCCCATCACTTCATGGGAAATAGATGGGGAAACAGTGGAAACAGTGGCAGACTCTATTTTTTTGGGTTCCAAAATCACTGCAGACGGTGACTGCAGCGATGAAATTAAAAGACACTTACTCTTTGGAACAAAAGTTATGACCAACCTAGATAGCATATTGAAGAGCAGAGACATTAGTTTGCCAACAAAGGTCCATCTAGTCAAGGCTACGATTTTTCTAGTAGTCATGTATGGATGTGAGAGTTGGACTGTGAAGAAGGCTGAGTGCTGAAGAATTGATGCTTTTGACCTGTGGTGTTGGAGGAGACTCTTGAGAGTCCCTTGGACTGCAAGGAGATCCAACCAGTCCATTCTGAAGGAGATTGTCCCTGGGATTTCTTTGGAAAGAATGATGCTAAAGCTGAAGCTCCAGTACTTTGGCCACCTCATGCAAAGAGTTGACTCATTGGAAAAGACTCTGATGCTGGGAGGGATTGGGGGCAGGAGGAGAAGGGGATGACAGAGGATGAGATGGCTGGATGGCATCACTGACTCGATGGACGTGAATCTGAATGAACTCAGAGAGTTGGTGATGGACAGGGAGGCCTGGCATGCTGCAATTCATGGGGTTGCAAAGAGTCGGACATGACTGAGCGAATGAATTGAACTGAACCAGGTCTTTCCACTTCTATTTTTCTAATCTTGGTTTCCCAAACTCCCGTCAATATTCACCATAAAATGCTATAGCTAAAATAATTCTCAAGTCATTCCAGTCATTATGTTGATATTGGCTAGTTTTTTGTCTTTTTATGAATTATCTCATTGTTCTTCACATTAATTTTAATTATAAGAAAATATTTAAGGCTTAATATGTCACAGGTATTTTAGTTTGTCTTCAAGATTCCCAATTCTTCTCTATGTCTGTCTTTTCAGCACCTAAATTTCAGTTCTTTGTTTTGTAACCTAAGTTCTACCCAGTCTCTTTATGTCACTAATGGTTTTTCTTTGACTCTCACCATCAACTATATTACTTTTTTGAATTCTGCTTTTCTGGGGCTTAGAGATCTCCCAGGTAGCCCTCTCAGATTTACTATTTCCCTTTCTTCAATCAACTAGCACAATTCTTTCTGTTTGCTTTTCTTCTCTTTATTCTGGCAATTACTGAAGTCATGCAGTAATTTATCTTGTTTGTCTTGTCTCTCCCAGAAAGAATTTAAATTACATATTTCTTCAAGGCAGGTACTGTGTCTATTGTTTTAAATTCTTCTCATTTGTTCTATAATGTGATCAGTGACAAAAGCATGTGACAAAAATTTAACAAAATGGAAAAACAAATGTCTTTATGATTAATCTGTTGAATTTGCAAATGAGCACTACTCTACCTAGAAGAAAATAGATTATGGATATTAGAAATGGATGTGCTGTAAATGTATTCATTTTAACACATCTTATTTCTTATTAACATATTTAAGTGTGGGTTGTTCTCAACTCTTCAATATTATAAGTATATGTAGAAGAAGGGAGTGTATAAAAACAGTATTTTACAAGGTAGATCAATAGCAGATATATCACTTAATTCTTAACTGTTTAAATGCTAAAATAGTTTCCAGTCTCTTTAGATTTATTCATCAATAAAATAAAGTACTCAGATTTACATGACTGGATTACATGTTTTGGAAACTAGTAATGAGATACTGAAGAACTGTGAGCTCATGGAATTATAAACTGGTTATTTGTCATCACTTAGAGATGTGGCTCACAGAATTATCTTTCCTCACTTTTCATGGTATGTATTCTCAAATATCAGTGGGCTTCCCAACAATCTTTCTGTTTCTTCTCATTATGTATAGGTTGCTTCCCAGTGTTGCTGAAAATGGTGTTGAAAGGAGGACAAGCATTGTCAGCTGGTGATGTTAATTGCTGCCCACAACCTGAGAAATGAAGTGGATATGGATGCTCAACATGCTTAATGTGGGGCCCTTCCCCCTTTATCTAAATGGATTATAACACGCTTGCTAATGGTCTACACCTGAAATTGGAAAACATGAGTCAAAATACATCCAATGTTTGTTGTTTACTGAAAGGGATATTCTGAGAGCAGATCTAAAGAGAAGGTATGTTGAACGACTTGTGAGTTTTCAAATTTCTTGAGTAACTGAGACTGAACTGGTTTCTTTTAATATGGCACACAATGAAGCCCAGACTTCAGGGTAGATTTTCTAGGACTAGGTCCCTTTGCCATAAGGATAGAGAAGTGTGTGAGCCCAAAGTTGGGGCTTTTGCCAAATGATCTTCCTTTGTAGCCATGCAAGAAGCTTATCCGGAGGTAGAGGCATGAGATTTCAAGTTTGTGTAATCTGCCTGGGATGGGGTAGTGCAATATTGGATATGGTATCTGGTGGGGAGCCTGGGTGGAATAGAGTCTGATTAACAATGTGTCCTTATGTTGCATCAAGATTCATGTAGTTAAACTAGTTTTGATGGGCAGCTGAGCATAATCATTTATTAGTAGTTTTCCTGGGTTCCCTTACCCTACTGCTCTCCACCCAGGTGCCCTTTCCCAATAAAATCTCTTGCTTTGTCAGCACATGTGTCTCCTTGGACAATTTATTTCCAAGTGTTAGACAAGAGCCCAGTTTCAGGCCCTGGAAGTGGTCCGCCTTCCTGCAACAAATGGCAACTCTGGCGGGGACTCTTCTTCCCTAAGACTGACATCCTGACCACTCGGGGGACTCAGGGGCCAGCTTGCCTGCCAATGGACCAGACCCAGTGGCCGCAACTGGGACCCTTTTGTCCCCGGTCTCCTCCTGACGTGGACAACTGGCCAGAGTGCCCCAACCGGTAAGGAACAAGAGTCTTTATTGACCTCTCTCCTCTTCCCTCTCTCTTTCCTCTCTTTAACCCTTCCTATCCTTCCCTGTTTTTCTAGTTCCCTGGTCCTGGATGCAGGAATTTGGTCGAAGGGCCCTCAGCCTGAGCTGAAAGTTGGAGACTGATCACCTTCTCTTGGCAGAGAACTCAAATTCTGGTTCTGGTCTGGTCTGATTTCTGGTAGGGCCAAGTTCCAATCCTCCCTTCTCTGGAGGCCCAAGGAAAAGTCCCATAATGCCAGGGTATCTGTAGGTGGCAGGAGACATCTGTAAGGCCACCCCTTTCTCCCTCTTCTCCCGCCTCCTTCCCCTTCTTCTTTCAACCTGGCTTCCTTTCCTTTCTTGAAATCTTTGATGTTAGTACTGGGATCTGAAGTTCTGTGTCTTTATAGGAGGTTTTCTGAGAGACTGATTTCCTGTGTTTAAGGGTTTCCCTGGTGGTGCTTTTTTTCTTTGCATTTCTTTTCCGTGGGGATGGTCTTGATCCCTGTCTCCTGTACAATGTCACGAACCTCAGTCCATAGTTCATCAGGCACTCTATCTATCAGATCTAGGCCCTTAAATCTATTTCTCACTTCCACTGTATAATCAGAAGGGATTTGATTTAGGTCATACCTGAATGGTCTAGCGGTTTTACCTACTTTCTTCAATTTGAGTCTGAATTTGGTAATAAGGAGTTCATGATCTGAGCCACAGTCACCTCCTGATCTTGTTTTTGTTGACTGTATAGAGTCATCTTTTGCTGCAGAAAATATAATCAATCTGATTTCAGTGTTGACCATCTGGTGATGTCCATGTGTAGAGTCTTCTCTTGTGTTGTTGGAAGAGGGTGTTTGCTATGACCAGTGCATTTTCTTGGCAAAACTGTATTAGTCTTTGCCCTGTTTCATTCCACATTCCAAGGCCAAATTTGCCTGTTACTCCAGGTGTTTCTTGATTTCCTAACTCTTGCATTCCAGTCCCCTATAATGAAAAGGGCATCTTTTTGTGGGTGTTAGTTCTAAAAGGTCTTGTAGGTCTTCATAAAACCATTCAACTTCAGCTTCTTCAGCATTACTGGTTGGGGCATAGACTTGGATAACTGTGATATTGAATGGTTTGCCTTGGAGATGAACAGAGATCATTCTGTCATTTTTGTGATTGCATCCAAGTACTGCAT
>SJYA01000231.1:899797-915057 GCA_006410615.1 Neotragus moschatus | reverse complement strand
TAGCCACTGCTGAGTTTTCCAAATTTGCTGGCATATTGAGTGCAGCATTTTCACAGTATCATCTTTCAGGATTTGGAATAGCTTAACTGGAATTCCATCACCTCCACTAACTTTGTTCCTAGTTACGCTTTCTAAGGCCCACTTGACTTCACTTTTCAGGATGTGTGACTCTGGATGAGTGATCACACCATCATGATTATCTGGGTCGTGAAGATCTTTTTTGTATAGTTCTTCTGTGTATTCTTGCCACCTCTTCTTCTGCTTCTTTTAGTTCCAGACGATTCCCGTCCTTTATTGAGACCATCTTTGCTTGAAATGTTCCCTTGGTATCTCTAATGTTCTTGAAGAGATGTCTAGTTCTTTCCCATTCTGTTGTTTTCCTCTATTTCTTTGCATTGATCGCTAAAGAAGGCTTTCTTATCTCTTTCTGCTATTCTTTGGAACTCTGCATTCAGATGNAGCCCATCTTTGCATGAAATGTTCCCTTGGTATCTCTAATTTTCTTGAAGAGATCTCTAGTCTTTCCCATTCTGTTGTTTTCCTCTATTTCTTTGCATTGATCGCTGAAGAAGGCTTTCTTATCTCTTCTTGCTATTCTTTGGAACTCTGCATTCAGATGCTTATATCTTTCTTTTTCTCCTTTGCTTTTTGCTTCTCTTCTTTTCGCAGCTATTTGTAAGGCCTCCTCAGACAGCTATTTTGCTTTTTTGCATTTCTTTTCCATGGGGATGATCTTGATCCCTGTCTCCTGTACAATGTCATGAACCTCATTCCATAGTTCATCAGGCTCTCTATCTATCAGATCTAGGCCCTTAAATCTATTTCTCACTTCCACTGTATAATCATAAGGGATTTGATTTAGGTCATACCTGAATGGTCTAGCGGTTTTCCCTACTTTCTTCAATTTGAGTCTGAATTTGGTAATAAGGCTCAAGATCTGAGCCACAGTCAGCTCCTGGTCTTGTTTTTGTTGACTGTATAGAGCTTCTCCATCTTTGGCTGCAAAGAATATAATCAATCTGATTTTGGTGTTGACCATCTGGTGATGTCCATCTGTAGTCTTCTCTTGTGTTGTTGGAAGAGGGTGTTTGCTATAACCAGTGCATTTTCTTGGCAAAAAAAAGAAATATAAATCTTATTTTTGAACAGAGAATAAAGATAGTGCTAAAGCTTGCAAAATTTTTTCTTAATGCAAAACTTTTCATTATTACAGCCTTAATATGCTCCATGTTTTCTGATATAGATTGTTGTTATCATCAATGAACCATTAGGTTAATTTTATGAACCATTAAGTCAGCCAATGTTCCAATTATACTGGAATGAGCTTTATGAAATCCAGGGGCCAAAAGGGAAATGATAATTTTTAAAAAGAGGTGATGACTGAGAAGTAGAAAGCATGGATAAGACCAAAATGTAGTGAGAACACCAAAAGATGAGTTAAAAAAATGATATGTGTCAGATAATAATTTAATAAAAAAGGGGACATTAAATCCAAGAAGGTCTCAGTAAGGAGTGAAAATCATCAAGCAAACTTTTAAGTTCAAGTGATTATTAAATGGGATATAGCTGGTTTAATTCACAGGGATCTTTGATCTAAGATGAACTGCAGGAACTCAGATAACATGCTGTGATACATTCTGTGTATTTTGTTGGCATATGAGATTTACAGGTAATTAATGATTCTAAAATAAATTGTGTATCACAAGCCTAGATCAACTTTTATCCATAATACCTTTTTGTAAACAAATCACTTTTGAAATTACAATGATATGTTTTGATAATCATAAAAGTATAGGCTTCATAAAGCATAATTTCAACAAAAGTGCCCAAAACAGATGTGCTACACTAAGATGTTAGATAGGTCAATAATTATTATATTTATGTTTTTAAAATACCTCATACTTTTCTATCCTCTCATTTCCATTTTAGGCATCATAATCTAGATTCCCAATCAATGTACACATCTGGTTTTAAAATTTTGGAGTAATATTGGAAATAATTTATAAGCAATTTAGCTATGACATTTTTGAAATAGTATAATAATCTGTACCCCCTTCATGCATCACAACCTTGTGGTGGAGAGGGAGTTTGCACATCTCAGTGAAACTATGAGCCATGACATGCATGGCCACCAAGGACGGACAGGTTATAGCAGAGAATTCTGACAAAACACGGTCCACTGGAGGAAGGAATAGCAAACCCCTCCAGTATTCTTGTTTGGAAAACCTAGTAACAGTATGAAACCCAGAACCCATGAACAGTATGAAAAGGCAAAAAGACATGACACTGGAAAATGAGTCCTCCAGATAGGAAAGTGTTCAATATGCTATTGGGGAAAAGTGGAGGGCAATCACTAATAGCACCTTAGTTGTGGCATGTGAATTCTGGTTCCTTGACCAGGAATCAAACTCAGGCCTCCTGCATTCAGATTGTAGAGTCTAGCCAGTAGACTACCAGGGAAGTCACACCCATGTCTCTCTCTGTTTTTAATTTACTAATTGAAGGATAATTTCTTTACAATATTGTGTTGGTTTCTGCCATTCATCAACAACATCAACATAAATCATCTCCCTTCCACCTCCCACTCCATCCCACCCCCCTAGGTTGTCACAGGGCACTTGTCTGAGTTTCCTGAGTCATACAGAAAATTCCCACTGGCTATCTATTTTACATATGGCAATATGTATGTTTTCATGCTGCTCTCTTCATTTGTCCCACCTTCTCCTTCCCCAACTATGTCCACAAGTCTGTCTCTATGTCTGCATCTCTGCTGCTGCCCTGCAAATAGGTTCATCAATACCATCTTTCTGGACTCCATACATATACATTAATATATGACATTTGTTTTTGTCTTTAACTTACTTCACTTTTTATATTAGGTACTAGGTCATCCACCTCATTAAAACTGACTCAAATACATTCCTTTTTAAAGCTGAGTAATAGTCCATTGTGTATATGTACTACAGCTTCTTTATCCATTCACCTATTGATGAACATCTATGCTGCTTCAATGTCCTAGCTATTGTAAACAGTGGTGCAATGAACACCGGGGTACATATGTCTTTTTCAATTATGATTTCCTCAGGGTATATGCCCAGTAGTCGGATTGCTAGATACGATAGTTTTACTCCTGGAATAAAGGAATCTCCTTATGGAGTAAGGAATCTCCACACTGTTCTCCATAGTAGTTGTATCAATTTGCATTTCCACCAACAGTGCTAGAGGGTTCCCTTTTCTCCACAACCCCTCCAGCACTTGTCTGTAGATTTTTAAATGATGGCCATTCTGACCAGTGTGAGATAATACATCATTGTAGTTTTGATTTGCATCTCTCTAATAATGAGTAATGTTGAACATTTTTCATGTCACATCTTTTTTTACTTATTAAAATACTTTCTATATTTTATTCAAGAATTTTTTTATTGACGTCTTTCAGTTGGATTCTCTATTTTTTGATAAAGTCATCCTGTGAGTTCTTAATTTTATTTTTCAACTCTAGAATGTTCATTTTATTCCTTTTTAAAATTTAAGATTCCAATTATTTTTTTGAAAATCCTTATTCTGCTTTTTTCTCATTTTAAAAATTTATATTAACTTATCATAGTTATTTCAAAGATTATGTCTGCAAATTCCAGTAACTGGGCCACCTGTTTATTCTACTATATTGTCTAATATTCCCCTTGTTTATTAGCTATTGATTTTTTCTTTTCAAATGCTTCATCATTTTTAATTTTATTATATGCTGAAAACTGTGTAAGCCCCCAATTCAAAAGAAAATTCAGATGATCTAATCTTTCACCAGTCATGGGTCTCTCTTCACCTGATTAAAGTGTATAGTCAGAAGTTGATATGGGTCAGGACCGATTGCTATTTGAGTAAAAAATCAGTCCATCTTAATTTCACACTTCTTTTTAAGGCATGACCCTGCCTGTAAAATGGGTCTCTCTCTTTGGCCTTAATATTTTGTGGGAGATCAAGCACCCTCATTCAGATATCCCAGATCAAGCCTTTTTTTTTTTTTTTTTAACTTCCAAACAGTTCAAATTGAGCAGCATCTTAAGGGGAATAAAACTGTTGTGCCTGAGATAAATATTTTTCCTAATGAGTCTTCTTTTTCCCTCCTAAGTTCTATATGATCTGAGAGACTGACTATTCCTTTTATAAACTTTCAACCTAGTTCCCCAGTCTCCTACACAGCATTACAACACAACAAACATCCAATGAAAAAAAGCTATGAGTTTCTCCCTAGTCTGTAATTGTTCCCATCAGCTTCACATGACCACTACATTTTAGGTTACTTTCTCTTTCTCTTAACAGATGCTTTTTGGTCTAGAAAAATCCCAATATTTAGCTCATTGTGAGAGTTAATGAACTCCCAGAGGAGCAAATTAGCTTCTGTTAGAAAAGTTCTCTTCGGCCTGGAATACTTGCTTGTCTAATCCTCATGGCACCACAACTCTCTAATACCATTACAATATTATCTTGTAATTTATGCAATTTTTTTTTGTTGTTGAGCCATGTGAAATTTTCAATATTTTTTAGGTCAGAAATAAATTGCCCTAAGAGACTTAGCTAGCCAAGACCTATCATGTTTTATTCATAAGCAGAATTCTGACATAAAAACTTTTTACAACATGCATTTACAGAATTTGCAACCAACAAACAATATTTATGTTTTAAATCCAACAAAAATGATTAATTTATGCAACAAAGAGCTAATACAAGCCTTTTATTACTCTCAGACTTAGTGTTACAGGTTGAAGATGCAATAACTAGTGAAATAGACCAGTTTCTACCTAGCTAAGCAGAAAACTTTAATCAGGGAGACATCTTTGCCCATGTATTAATACAAACACATAGTCTAAAAGGTATTTAGATGAAAAAATTCAGTTAAATATGAAAATATAGAGTGGACCTGATCTAGTCTGAGGAGTTTAGATAAGGCTTCTATAAGAGTTGGCTTTTAGCTTGATAGCTGAAGAATGCCTTAAATAAGATAAAGCTAGGATTTAACATGTAGAAAAGTGCAGTGCTATATAAATGTAGATAAATAGAAGCACGTTTGCCAAAAATGAGGGTACCTTAGTGAAACAATAAATCATAAGCTTATAATAAAATAAAACAAAAGAGGTAATGTGAACCCTTGAGTGTAGGGATCCCCAACCTCCAGGCCACAGAACAGTACCTCCAGTTAGATCAAAGGTGGCATCAATTTAGAAATAAAGTACACAATAAATGTAATGCACTTGAATCATCCCGAAACCCTTCCCACCAACATTGGTCAATGGAAAAATCAGCTTCCATGAAATGGGTCCTTGGTGCCAAACAGGTTGGGGCCCACATCTTGAATGTCATTTAATCTGGTTTTCATGGGTCAGAGTATGTTCCTATGGAATTTTCATCTAAGTTCAGACAGGAAATGTTGCTGTCAGCCATAAAAAGATAGTGAAGTCTTATATTTCAGACAAAGAGTATTATAGAAGGAAAACATGACAGTCCTTTAAGATGTTTGAAAATAAGAAAAATTAGAGATAAAAAGCTATTCAAGGATTTTCATCAACGAACTGACATGAACTGTTCAGTATTTTTTAGGCTTTACTCTGAATTCAATGTGTTGAAATATCTGGAGAGAAAAAGATGGAAATAAGTAGTCAAAATTCCAGAGAGCACTATTAAGAGTGGCTATTGTGAGGATTTTAGAAGACTGGTGAGTCAGGGTTTTTTATCTGTTTTGATCTTGAAGCTTAAGAGAGAAGGAAGATCATACAGAAGTAAGGGAAAAAAGCAGAAAGTTTGACAACTGAGAAAGATAGACTGGAATTTGATATTGATGAAGTCAATTTTTAATGAGAGTGAAATTTAAAACATAGCCTATGTAGGCATTTGGCTGCAGTTGTGCTGAAATAAAGATCATTAGTGTTTAGAAAAGTAAAATAACTAAGAGGCTAGGATATATAAGATTAAGCAAAGTGGATATTGAAATCACTCAAGTGAATAGTAATTGGAAAGATGTCTAGATAGAATGACATTCAAAAGCTTTAGAGGATGTAAAAGTTTTAATACCAATGAGAGTGTTAAAGATGAGGGAACACATGAATTATATGAATTATTCTTGGTCAGAAGTTGACATCAGACATCACTTTTACCAAGTTAATTCCACATATACTTATTTATATTTTGTTTTGATCCTAAAAACATGCATATTCTGACACTTGTTTTTTATGATATTAGTATAAAGAAAGAAAATGTGCCAGTTATGAAAGTAAATCACAAGAGCACAGGGTAGTAATTCATTTGGAACACAAGGTTAGCTGTAATAGTAATATGATATTAACCTAAACAATAAAGTTTAGCTTATATAAATATAGCCAATTGCCTTTGTGAATCAAAGAGTTCAGTACAACTATGGACAAAAAAATAAGACTCTTTCATTTTACCTGGAAGAAGAAAACAAATACCTTTCTGTGACATGGATGTTCCTTTCTGTGCTTGTATTTTTACTAAAGAAGTTAAAGAAGAGTTGTCAATTTTAGTTAAGTGCTGCTATATTGAAAAGATTTGAATAGAAATCTTTGGCACAGAAAAGCAAAGAAAGATATATAGGGCAATCCTGACAATATTGAAATCAGTCCTAACCCATAAAGAATATCAGGGGAAGATAAATTACTGTAGTTATTTTCTGTTTAAAGTTCAAATAAGATCTGTGCACTTTTGTAAAAAAAAAAAAATTCCTAAGAGTAGTCCCAAAAATAAAAGATGTAAAGATTTTCTATTTTTTGCTTACCTGCTTTTATATAAATCACATTTAGACACAAAACTCAGAGAAAAAAAAATCCATGAATGTATAAGAGGCTAAGGAAACAGTGACATCTACAGCAGAAATAGTTAATGTAACATTTACAAGTGATATCCATCATAAGCTGAACACATCTATTTCATCTTCAGTCTAGAGAGTGGGAGCCTAGCTCATGTATGTGTATGCTATCTAAATAACAGAGGTAATCATTCAAATCCTCTTTACTGTAATAAGAATGGAGAAATCTGCTGTAGCTAGCTCAAGAAAAAAAAAATAGCCATTTCATACTCAAGTAATATATAAAATGTAGATTGTGTAAAGTGATTTCTTTTCTGAGGTCAAGAAAGAAGCTTCTTCATGCAGCAAATAATTTTGGAATACTGTGTCTCAAAACAAATCAGAACCAAGAGGCAATAAACACATACACATCTAGACAGAGAATATAAATCAGAAAAGAAATAAACAGAATTGTAATCTGAAGTCTTGTTTTCTCCTAGTAAGCAAATATCTAAGCCATTTACTCTATATGACTCAAATTTCACCTCTGTTCTGTACATGTCATTACTTTCTTTTTATTTATTTATTTTTACTTTATTTTACTTTACAATACTGTATTGGTTTTGCTATACATCAACATATCTACCTACTGAATATCTATCTACTTTCTCCAAATCTAATAACTTCCCAATTACCTTCAAGAGGTAGGTTCATGGTCACCTTTTTCAAAAAGTATCTCTGCATTCATGTTCCAGACTAGCATCAAACTGATGTTGTTGTTGTTTAGTTGTGAAGTCAAGTTCAATTCTTTTGCCTCCCAAGCATCTCTGTCCATGGGATTTCCTAGGCAAGAATACTGGAACGGGTCACAATTTACTTCTCTAGGGGAGAAGATCCAGGGGATCTTCCCAACCCAGGGATCGAACCTGTGTCTCTAAATTGGCAAGCAGATTCTTTAATGCTGAGCCACCAGGGAAGCCATGAAGCTAATATTAGCAACTAGTATTCAGTTCAGTTCAGTTCAGCCGCTCAGTCATGTCCGACTGTTTGTGACCCCATGAATCAGAGCACACCAGGCTTCCCTGTCCATCACCATCTCCTGGAGTTCACCCAACCTCTTGTACCTTGAGGTGGTGATGCCATCCAGCCATCTCATCCTCCGTCATCCCCTTCTCCTCCTACCCCCAATCCCTCCCAGCATCAGAGTCTTTTCCAGTGAGTCAACTTTTCACATGAGGTGGCCAAAGTCCTGGAGTTTTAGCTTTAGCATCATTCCTTCCAAAGAAATCTCAGGGCTGATCTTCAGAATGGACTGGTTGGATCTCCTTGCAGTCCAAGGGACTCTCAAGAGTCTTCTCCAACACCACAGTTCAAAAGCATCAATTCTTCGGCTCTCAGCTTTCTTCACAGTCCAACTATCACATCCATACATGACGAGTGGAAAAACCACAGTCTTGACTAGACGGATGTTTGTTGGCTAAGTAATGTCTCTGCTTTTCTATATGCTATCTAGGTTGATCATAACTTTTCTTCCAAAGAGTAAGCATCTTTTAATTTCATGGCTGCAATCACCATGTGCAGAGAATTTGGAGCCCCCAAAATAGTCTGACACTGTTTCTACTGTTTCTCCATCTATTTTCCATGAAGTGATGGGACCAGATGCCATGATCTTCGTTTTCCGAATGTTGAGCCTTAAGCCAACTTTTTCACTCTCCTCTTTCACTTTCATCAAGAGGCTTTTTAGTTCCTCTTCACTTTCTGCCATAAGGGTGGTGACATCTGCATATCTGAGGTTATTGATATTTCTCCAGGTAATCTTGATTCTAGCTTGTGCTTCTTCCAGCCCATGTTTCTCAGGGTGTACTCTGCATAGAAGTTAAATAAGCAAGGTGACAATATACAGCCTTGACATAATCCTTTTCCTATTTGGAACTAGTCTGTTGTTCCATGTCCAGTTCTAACTGTTGCTTCCTGACCTGCATATAGGTTTCTCAAGACGTAGGTCAGGTAGTCTGGTATTCCCATCTCTTTCAGAATTTTCCACAGTTTATTGTGATCCACAAAGTCAAAGGCTTTGGAATAGTCAATAAAGTAGAAATAGATGCTTTTCTGGAACTCTCTAGTTTATAAAGTTATGCTACGTGCAGGATGGGAAAGATACATTATACAGGGTATAATTCAGGTTGGGCCAGATATGAAATACTCCCCAAATAGACGTATTCAAAATAAGAAAGACAAAGTTAAAAGACAGAAAATATAATAAAGACCACACAAGTCTCTGATCCCCTGACTCAGACAAAGGGACAATTTACTACTCAGGCCATCTCTGTGAAAAGTACATGAAATTGACAAACTCTCAGTTTAGACTACAGAATTTTATTCTCTGCTTTCAACCAAGGCTTTGTAAACTTCTTCCACCAGTCTATAAATAAGCTTTCACTGATTTTCAAGAAAAAATTACAAAAAATAGCTTCAGTATAATTAGTTCTTTATATAGCAACATGTCCCATCACTTCATGGTAAATGGATGGGGACACAGCGGAAACAGTGACAGATTTTATTTTAGGGGGCTCCAAAATCACTGCAGATGGTGACTGCAGCCATGAAATCAAAAGACACTTCCTCCTTGGAAGAAAAGTTATAATCAACCTAGACAGCATATTAAGAAGCAGAGACATTACTTTGTCAGCAAATGTCCATTGGGTCAAGGCTATGGTTTTTCCAGTAGTCATGTATGGATGTGAGAGTTGGACTATAAACAAAGCTGAGCACTGAAGAATTGATGCTTTTGAACTGTGGTGTTGGAGAAGACCCTTGAGAGTCCCTTGGACTGCAAAAAGATCCAACCAGTCCATCCTAAAGGAAATCAGTCCTGAATATTCATTGAAAGAACTGATGCTGAAACTGAAACTCCAATACTTTGGCCACCTGATGCAAAGAACTGAATCACTGGAAAAAATACTGATGCTGGGAAAGATTGAAGGCAGGAGGACAAGGGGATGACAGAGGATGAGGTGGTTGTATGGCATCACTGACTCAATAGACATGAGTTTGAGTAAACTCTGGGAGTTGATGATGGACAGGGAAGCCTGGTGTGCTGCAGTCTATGTGGTTGAAGAGTTGGGCACAACTGAACAACTGAACTAAACTGATGGCAACATGTCCTATGTTTAGAGATTATATTCTTCCTCCATTTATGGTGACAATAAATGATAATTTGAATTATCTCTTTTGCTTGTATTCATGTCTCCATTATACAAATTAAAAACTGCATCAGAAATTACACTTTAGTTACTGATTTTCCCCTTGCCCAGTGTCTAGAAAAATCAAACGGATCTATTGTCACTTAGTCCAGTTCAGTTCAGTAGCTCAGTTGTGTCCGATTCTTTGTGACACCATGGACTGCAGCATATCAGACTTCTCTGTCCATAACCAACTCCCAGAGTTTACTCAAACTCATGCCCACTGATTGCATCAGTGATGCCATCCAACCACCTCATCCTCTGTCATCCCCTTCTCCTCCTGCCTTCAACCTTTCCCAGTATCAGGGTCTTTTCAAATAAGTCAGTTCTTTGCATCAAGGAGCCAAAGTATTAGAGCTTCAGCTTCAGCATCAATCCTTCCAATGAATATTAAGAGCTGATTTCCTTTAGGATGGACTGGTTATCTTCTTGCAGTCCAAGGAACTCTCAAGAGTCTTCTCCAACACCACAGTTCAAAAGCATCAACTTTTTGGTGTTCAGCTTTCTTTATAGTCCAACTCTCACACCCATATGTGACTACTGGAAAAACCATAGCTTTGACTAGATGGACCTTTGTTGGCAAAGTAATGCCTCTGCTTCTTAATATGCTGTCTAGGTTGGTCATGACTTTTCTTCCAAGGAACAAGCATCTTTTAATTTCATGGCTGCAGTTACCATCTGCAGTGATTTTGGAGCCCCAAAAATAAAGTTTGTCACTGTTTCCCCATCTATTTGCCATGATGTAATGGAACCAGATGCCATGATCTCAGTTTTCTGAACTAGTTTTCTCAGCTTTCTTAGTCATGTAGTCTAGATAAAATTCTTTTATCATTAAATGATAGATTAAATGACTACATGTAGTCATATAGTCATTTTATCTAGACATGTAGTCTAGAGTGGTCATGACATACATGACTACTCTAGATAAAATTCTTTTTGAGAAGAGGATATCAAAGAATTTTGTAACTCTGAAAGATCTTCTCAATTATTCAGAAGATTTTTAAATGTTTTTTCTTCCATTCATTCCCTCCAAAAACATTACTAAGCTTCACCATATGCCTGACAGTATCCTAGTCACATAGGATATATGTGAAAATGCTAGACAAATTTCCTTCTCTAATAGAACTTAAATTCTACTTAAGGGATCAAAACAATAAACAAGTATACTGATTAATATATGACGCATGAGTGAAGTGAGTGAGTGAGTGAAGTCACTCAGTCGTGTTAGACTGTTTGAGACCCCATGGACTGTAGCCTAACCAAGTCCCTCCATCCATGGGATTTTCTAGGCAAGAATACTGGAGTGGGTTACCCTTTCCTTTTCAAGGAGATCTTTTCGACCCAGGGATTGAACCCAAGTCTCCTGCATTGCAGGCAGACGCTTTACCGTCTGAGCCACCAGGGAAGATCATAACTTACATAAAAACAAAGAATATGCAGTAGGCACGCTGCTGCTGCTGCTAAGTCACTTCCGTCATGTCCGACTTTGTGCGACCCCTTAAACGGCTGCCCACCAGGTTCCACTGTCTTTGTGATTCTCCAGGGCAGAACACTGGAGTGGGTTGTCATTTCCTTCTCCAAGGCATGAAAGTAAAAAATAAAAGTGAAGTCACTCAGCGACCCCATGGACTGCAGCCTACCAGGCTCCTCCATCCATGGGATTTTCCAGGCAAGAGTACTGGAGTGGGTTGCCATTGCTTTCTCCCTACATTATGCATAAAATTAAGTAAGACTAAAATCCCATAGGCAGAGAAGCCTGGTGGGCTCTAGTCCATGGGGTCACTAAGAGTCGGACATGACTGAGCGACTTCACTCTCACTTTTCACTTTCCTGCATTGGAGAAGGAAATGGCAACTCACTCCAGTGTTCTTGCCTGGAGAATCCCAGGGAAGGAGGAGCCTGGTGGGCTGCCATCTATGGGGTCGCACAGAGTCGGACACAACTGAAGTGACTTAGCATAGCATAGCATGAGATAGTCACTGAGTAGTTATTTATATTTGGAAAATCACCATGGAAAATCTCTCTGAGAGGTAACATTTAAGCTAAGATTAGATTAACAGTCAAAAGTTAGTCAATGAAAATCTCTTTCCAGAAGATGGAAGAACAGTTAGAAAAAAAGGCCTGAGGGCATATTTTATGTAAAATTACTGATGTCCCTTTAACTGTGCCCTACAGCAGGGTTGATTCAAAAACAAAAAGAAGGCTAGTTTGCTGAAAAACAGGCAAGACTCAGGTAAAAAAGTAGGTTATGGTCAGAGAGATAATGAGGATTATGAAATCAGTTCCAAAACATTAAGTCTCCTCAAATTTAGTCTTTCATTAAATAATAATTCAAATCTATTGGATATTCAACATTATTCATATGTGCAATTACTGATTTCTCACAATAAGGCTTTAATGTTTACTTTTTAAACCTCCATTTTATAGAGATAAAACTAAGATACAGTAATCTGTGCTCCATCACAGAGATAATAAATGAGTAGCATTATTTGAGTCTTTAGTGTTTTCTATATATGATAATATTTCATATATAAACATGTCTCTGGAAACAGACATTTATTTCCTTTTCTGATTTAGATGCCTTTCTTTGTCTTACCTAATTTGTCAATTATACCTCAAAAAAGCTGGGAAGAAAAATATACTTCTAAACAGTTTCCTTAATTGCTTTTCCACTCAGCCTTAGACATCACTAAAGTACTAACATTCTTATGAGGAAATAGCAATCTATTATATTATTCTTGCCTGGAAAATCTCATGGATGGAGGACCCTGGCTGGTTATAATCCATAGGGTCGAAAAGAATTGGACATGAATCAGTGCACACACACAGCACACTAAGTACCATTGTTAGGCCCTGACCGGCCTAATCACGGGAGACGTTGCTTCACAGATCACCAAGACCCGAATTCGATGCAAACAGCAAGAGGATTTATTGAACCGGCGCGCCGGGGTTCGATCATCCTCTAAAGGAGCGAACCCCGATCTCAGTTACAGAGCAGTTTTTATACACAAAAGCTACAAGGAGGTATAGGTAGGGTGAAGACAATCTGAACAAACTGATTGGTGGGCATAGCTTGACCTTTACAGAGATAGGTCTGGAAGTTATCAGGCTGAAACGGCTGACTGACCACCTTACACCTTGCGGTGGTTAGCCAATTTTCTAGAAAAGATTAACAGAAAAACAATTACCCGGGGGGTCTCTTTTAAGGCCAGGAAACTAGACTATAGGTCATCAGATAGAGGGCAGGTTCTTTCCCCATGAGTCATGACTAGCCCCTAAGAAACAGAACAAAGGATTGCTTTAAAATTAAACTTTTTCTCTTCACCATCTTAGTGTGGTACCATCTTTTTTTCCCCCCTGAGATTCAGTTGCTTAAAAAGAGTATTCCATCCTAACATCCCAAAATATTTCAAGCTCTGCTGCTGCTGCTAAGTCGCTTCAGTCGTGTCCGACTGTGTGCAACCCCATAGACGGCAGCCCACCAGGCTCCTCTGTCCCTGGAATTCTCCAGGCAAGAACAGTGGAGTGGGTTGCCATGTCCTTCTCCAAGCTCAGCATGTCTCAAATTATTTCCTACCCTCCTAAGCCAGTGTTCCCTTTTGTCTTTGTGCTTCTTGTTTTCAGGCACCAACTTCCTCCTATTTACCATAATAATGATGTTAGGAATAAGCTGCAAATCCACTCTCTTCCCAACCTTTTAATTTTTAGAATCGATCTTCCTAAATTGACCTAAACACTATTTTGTTTTGTTTAGCATTTATTGATTCAGTAAATAAACAGAAAATTCTTTAAAAAATGACTTGGAATCTCCCTACTTCTGCTTCTCATTTCTAACCTCTCTCCACCTCCTGTTATTACATACGGTTCTGTTCAGCTGCTTTAGCTAAGTTTTACCCTTCTGATGTGCTTTTTTTTTTTTTTTTTTTTGACTGAGAAATGGTGATGTTAACTGGATAACATGACCTTTCTGTAAGGGTTTGGGCAAGGATCATCATAAGTACCTCACATGTCTTAGCAAAGGGGAAGATGGAGGGGAAAGAGAGCAGAAATAAAAGTTCTAATTTTACATCCTGTTGAGCCCATTCTTCTATGAAGGAGGGACTGTAGACTCTACAATCACTTGCCAAACTACCGAGCATGTTTTGTTGAGATAGGCAAATAAGTCCCCAAGGATCAACTGCCCCAAAACTCTTAACTCTACCCACATGACACTCTTGACACTGACAGCTCCCACTTTTGTGACACCAGGGCCAATTATCTCCTAATGACCAAAACTTAGTGACTAAGAGATTGGTGGCTGGGGCTGAGGTGTCCAAGTCAGGATGGGTGTGATGTGATCTCAGTTATGGGAAGTCAAAGATTTATTTCCTCTTTTTCCAAGTGAAGGCAGAGGGAATATGGTTGATGAAGTAGGCAGCTGGTACAACACAGAACCTACCTTGACTCTAACTTAAGGCTGGCTGTGCTTTCCTCTGGGGCCTTGCTGGGGTTACCAGCAGGTAAGCAGAAAGGGGACTAGAGAGGTAGGAGCCCCTGGGAAGGAGCCTGCCCCTGGGAGGCTATTCAGTCTTTCCTCTGCTGAAGCCCAGGGAACAGGGAATGACTATTCTCATTAAAAATCGGCCATTCTATTGCCATCCTTCACAGTGACACCTACAGCCACAGCAAGCCCTGGAACAACCAGCCACAGGACCACTAAGAGCCACAGAACCACCACTCAGAGAAATAGCACTATCAACATAAAGTCCACAATAGCCACTCACAATCCTGCTACCACCACCAGTCATGGTAATGGTTCAGTTCAGCTGACAAGCAACAGCACTGCCACCCACCCAGGAGCCTCCACCAGTGTCCCCAACCCAGGATCACCGCCAGTCTTGCCAAGTCCTGGCCAGGTCCTAAGGAGACAATAGGAGACTACACTTGGACTAGTGGTTTGTAGCCCCACAGCCTGCTCCCAACCCAGATTCTCCTCCCCAGGGTGGAAGAGAGGTAAAGCTACAAGACAGTGGAGAACACAAGGGGAAGGAGACAAGGCCTTCTGCTATGGTTCAGAAGGGAAGAAGGAAAAGTAAAGAAGGGGACAAATACAGAGTGAGGATGAAGGCAGCAGGGAGCCTTAGAAGGCACAGTTGTGTAGTCTTGTGACCCTTTCATTTTTAACTTCTACAAGCCTAAAGCATCTATGTACTGAACACCAACAAAACCAAAGCCTGGGGCTGCTA
>SJYA01000231.1:842434-899659 GCA_006410615.1 Neotragus moschatus | reverse complement strand
TGCTAGGGGGTGGGAGGGGGGGTGGGTGGCAGGGAGGTTGGCTGTGAGAGTACTCATCCCACTTGCTTCCCTTTCTCATTCCACTGTGTGCAGCTCACCTTTGGATTCAAGCTAGTACTTAAGCCTCATCCTTCGCTCTTGGTCTCCAAGTGTCCTATTCCTACCAATCCCCTGCCACACTCCTTACTCTGTATACCTGGGTGCCACTCTCTCCTACAACCCAGAGTCTTCCAGGTCCCCTCCCCAGGAGTCACTGTATAGCATTGTCTATCTGAATTAAATGACTGTGGATTACAACGTGCCCTTCCCCCTAGGCAGCCTGTGAGTAACCTTCCCTTTCTCATCACTTGTACTAGGTGTCTGGGCTTCTCAAGGGACCTAATGGGGTGGGAGTGGGAGGGCTTGGTTATGGACCTGATTCTGCCTCATTCTTTTGCAGTGGACATTTTTAGTTCAGAATTCATCCTTTCAAGATCTCCAAGTCACCATGGCCTAGAGCTTCAGTTACAGAAATGCAAGCCTCATTCTTATACCAACTCTATTATCTCCCTCCTTGAAACCTCATATTTCCTCATCCTCTCAGGCCTATCAGAGCTAGGGGAACTGTCCTCCCCTCCTCTTTTACTCTTCCCATTCTCCCCCTTTCCATTTTGTTTCCTGCTCTGAATCAACGAGGTGAGCTCCTTACCAATCTCCTACTTCCCAATGTCCCCCACATTCCTTTCTCCCTACCTTTATCTCACCCATCCCCATTATCATGCCTGCTTGCCCTATGTTTCCACCAGGTTTCTCTTGTCCCAGTAACCAATCCATCTTGCTGCCTCTCATGATATATGTGATCTTACCAGGCCTCCTCACCCTGGTGCTTGTTACTTTTCTATATCATCAGGAGACAGCCACCCAGCTATCAGACCTCTGAGCACTTGTCTCAACACCCGGGGCACAATTCTCACCACTCAGCTGACTCAGAGACAAAGTTATCTTCCTTCTCTGTCTTGACCAAAAATAGAGATAATACAATCAGGAAGGATGAGGGGAGAGATGTTTATTAAATGTAACTGGTTCCTCCTTTCCCATTACCAGTGGGAGAATAGTAAAATTCACTGAAATGTTTATCCTTGGTTTTTCTTGTCTGTCCTGTCAGGATTAAAAGCCATGTGTTTCTTGTTACATGCTTCTCTATGCCTTCCATGGTTGAGTCTCAGGGAGCCAGAAACATCTGATGTGTTGAGGGGCAGGGAGGTCACTGTGTGACTCAATGCCCTCAGCGGTCAATTCCCCAAAGCTTGGCAAAGGTGGCGGTGTCAAGTCTGCCTTGCCTCCCTTCCTCCTCCTCTTTTAGGGCCCCTGGCTGCTCCAGTTCCCTTTCTCCTCCAATCCAGTAGAACTACACATTGCATTGGCCCTGCTCCTGAGCCTCATATACAATTACAAGTGAAGCAGGCAGCAACAGCAATGAATGTGTGAAGGTCACAGCAGTGTCATGTTTTCTCTAAAAGCTACACCAGTTCTTCCTTAGCAACAAGAATGCCCTGCCCTACCCCTATGGATGGCAAATTGGTAGGATTAAACTCACCACACCTGAGACACTCCTATCTCACCTGCAAAGGATTTTTGTCAACCACAGAAATAGTGGGTATTCTGACCTCCACACTCCTGGGAACAACATGTCTCCAGCCCGGACCACCCATCAAGCTTACCCTGATATCCTGGGTGGTGGTGGTGGCTTGCACCCCCAAGGTGGCCTGTGTGGACTCTAAAAGACCTTCCAGACAGCCACAGCCTGCACAACCAATGAGTGCCAGTCCCCATTTAACAATAAACCATGATGCAATTTCTGGGAGCCCCTTCCAAATGTAGAAGCCCGTTGAAAGGCTACAGAAAGCGGCCACCAGGACCCAGAGACGCACCCCTTTGAGGGGAGCCCGCATATGGCAGGGACTCAGCAGCCACACCTCGCAGACACCCCATACGACCTTGCTTCGACCTTGCCTACTGCAGTGCAGGGAGTCAGCAACAGCATGTTGTACTCCCAGCAGGCACCCAGACACCAGATCCATGATGGCCAGGCCCACCTCCACCCAGAAGGCCAAAGCTTGGCGTCCTGGCAGTGGTGGCAGAGGTCAACACTCCCACCAGGTAGTCCAAGGTGGCCCTGGGAGCCTTACACAAGTCCTGATTCAGCATGCGCTTTGACCCAGAAGTGGTGCCTTCGGGCCAGCTGGGTGAGAGAGAACTCTGGGCTTTTGTTTCATAGAGGTGGCAATGGCTGGGCCCGCTCACCTACCCTAATTCCCCTTCTACTTCACTGACCCGGCCTGGTGATGGCTGGTGCACCCATCTCCAAGGCCTGGACAGCACATGGGCCCGGAGCCTATGGAGGGCCACCTGGCTCACACAGTCCGACTCCCCAAGCCTCCCAAGCTCCCCAAACCCCACGCTGTTTGCTCTGGAGACACCTAGAATATAGTAGATAGAAAGCTGTGTCTCCACTCAGTGACATGGTGGGGACTCACGTACCTTGTCTCTCAACTTTGAAAATGTCAAGTTAGCTGGAAGACAAGGTGGTCCTGGGCAGCAGCAGCATTAGGGACAGACAGGAGAAGAAACCCTGCCACCAAAGCAGAAAGTGTTAACAAAAAGCACAAAAGATGGAACTGCGCAGGCGCACAGCTCTGGCGCGCTTCACGTTTTCAAATCAGAGCGGTTGGAAGGTGCAAGCGGAAAATGTGGTCTCCTGATGAGGCAAGTTTATCTATCCTGTCTATTTTAATTGCCAATACTCCAGTTCACTATTTGTGTGAACTTTATTGAGGTATGATTGACAGGTAATTTAGGCTCCAGTTCATCTCTTTCATCGGTTATTTCAATATTGTAGTCTCCTGACAGAATTCCCTACCTGAAATTTGCTTTTCTTAAATTCATACTTCACAGCCATGATGGTTCTCTTTCTTAAAAAAATATGAGATTTCCATGCCCCTTTGCTAGTATTCAATCACTTGATCACTGTACAAATTGCCATCTCATATCAACCCAACATCCCCTCATGTAGTCTACATAAACATAAAGCCCTTGACTTGCCTTTAGTCTGTCTTCCAGGTACACCTTTCTTCATCTTACTAGAATATTCTTAGTTTTCAAGACGAATCCTTATTCTTTTATATCTATATGAAATTGCAACTCATTTTTATATACTTTCATCACCATCATCATGCCATCACCACCATCATCATCAGCTGCCATTGACACATGCATTCATAACACTATATTAAACACACCATACTTGTTATATTATTATGCTGATATAATTTGAGTTAAAAAAACTGAGGATTAAAATATTAAGTAGCTTATCTAATATTACAAAGTTCAATTCAGTTCAGTTCAGTCGCTCAGTCGTGTCCGACTCTTTGTGACCCCATGAATCGCAGCATGCCAGGCCTCCCTGTCCATCACCATCTCCCAGAGTTCACTCAGACTCACGCCCATCGAGTCATTGATGCCATCCAGCCATCTCATCCTCTGTCGTCCCCTTCTCCTCCTGCGCCCAATCCCTCCCAGCATCAGAATCTTTGCCAATGAGTCAACTCTTCGCATGAGGTGGCCAAAGTACTGGAATTTCAGCTTTAGCATCATTCCTTCCAAAGAAATCCCAGGGCTGATCTCCTTCAGAATGGACTGGTTGGATCTCCTTGCAGTCCAAGGGACTCTCAAGAGTCTTCTCCAACACCACAGTTCAAAAGCATCAATTCTTTGGCGCTTAGCTTTCTTCACAGTCCAACTCTCACATCCATGCATGACCACTGGAAAAACCATAGCCTTGACTAGATAGACCTTGGTTGGCAAAGTAATGTAGCAAAAACAGCATGAAATTCAATATTTTTTAATTTCACAGTCTGTCATACTGCCTGCCTTGATCTATAATACCATTTGTGTACTTTTCACATGCATTTTTAATTACCTACACCATATAATATTGAATTTATTTATTTACATGTATATCAATCTTATATCCATCCAAGAATGAATATTCCATGATATTGTAGACTGTAATATATTTGTGATCATTTCTGTATCTATGTAGTTACACCTGATGAACTTTCTGATACTCTGTAGCTATAACATATATAAGTATAAAACAGAAAAATAGGAGAAAAATTTACAAATGTATGGGAGACATATATGCATATGAAAAACACTGTAAAAATATCAGTATTATGAAAATTAATTCCAGTTCAATCAATTTTAATAAAATAGTTTTGGGGTGTTCTTTTAACTTGACAAATAGTAGAAACTTTATGTAAAAATAAAAACATTAAAAGAGAAAAATAAATGTTATATAAAATATATATTATATAAATAGATGTTATAGATGGCTACAGACATTAGAAGACATTATTATAAACAAGAATGAAGAAAATGACATAATACTAACAAAACTAGATCATCAAAATAAAAAAAATCACCATCAGTTCAGTTCAGTCGCTCAGTCATGTCTGACTCTTTGCTACCCTATGAATTGCAGCATGCCAGGCCTCCCTGTCCCTCACCAGCTCCCAGAGTTCACTCAGACTCAAGTCCATCGAGTCAGTGATGCCATCCAGCCATCTCATCCTATGTCGTCCCCTTCTCCTCCTGCCCACAATCTCTCCCAGCAACAGAGCCTTTTTCAATGAGTCAACTCTTCGCGTGAAGTGGCCAAAGTACTGGAGTTCCAGCTTTCGTTTCATTCCTCCCAAAGAAATCCCAGGGCTGATCTCCTTCAGAATGGACTGGTTGGATCTCCTTGCAGTCCAAGGGACTCTCAAGAGTCTTCTCCAACACCACAGTTCAGAAGCATCAATCCTTCAGCACTCAGCCTTCTTCATACATGGTCACTATTATATAATATATACTAATATATATGTGTGTGTGTGTATATATATATATATGTAAATTCTTTCTTGAACTCATAAAGAAGTACTTTTAAAAACTGATTATAGGAATACTGATTATCAATTAGAAAAACATTAATATCCTTACTTCATGCCACATGCACAATATTGTTTGTCATTGTTTAGTCACTAAGTCATATCCAACTATTTGCAACTCCATGGACTGCTGTAGCCTTTCAGGCTTCTCTGTCCATGGGATTTGCCATGCAAGAATATTGGAGTGGATTGCTGTTTCCTTCTCCTGGGGATTTTCCCAACCCAGGGATAGAACTCCAATCTCCTGTTTGACAGGCAGATTCCTTACCACTGAGCCATTAGGGAAGCCCATGTACCACATTATGACATAATGAGAATAAAATACTTTATGATAAGAGACAAAGATGAAATTTAAATATGAGGTAATTTCAATATAGTAAAAATATATAGCATTTTGCTAAATAAAAATCTGTCATTTCTATATATAAATAATAAAAGTGCTAAATGATTTTAGAGAGAAATGGCAAAAAATGTGATGACAAATAAGTTGATATCTTAATTTTATATAAAAGTAATGAGTGATGATATGAAAATACTATGGATTCTATAACAAAGACTTGACCAGACATATCGGAATATTGAAGTAAACTAATCAATAATAAATTGTCAACATTTCTCAGATTAAAAAATCAAATTAACACAACAAAAAGCATTCATCTCCTGAAACACTGGAAAAATTAATTTCAGTTATTCCAATGTTCACTTAGTGTCCTAGTACACCAGTAAAGATCTAATTTGGTGAAATTCTTCAGTAATACAAATTCTTAAATCTAGAATCTTAATTTATATATTTTGACCTATTATTTTCCTTTCCTAAGTTTATTGTGCTGAAATTATTAGAACTGTAGGCAAAAGTTTATATGTGCAAATGTTAATCTCAAAATTATTCATGATAAAAAAATCAGAAAAATATTAAATTTTCAACAATGTTCATATATGAAACATTGTATCTTAGTAAATAAAACTATATGATCATTAAAACATGACTTTAAAAGATAGTTAAGCTTGATGATAGGCTTACGATACAGAACTGAACCAATGATAAGGCATACAAGGCAAAAGTATATAACATGATGTTTATTAAATTATATTATTTGTATTCATATACAAATTTAATAGTTGTACCTAAATTTGCAGATTGATAATTTTGTTTTCATCTTTCTATTTCTCTGTTTTTATAATGATCATATATTACTTTTTATTTCATTACTAGAATGTTTCCACAAAATTTATCTTTATTTATCTTGAACTGTGGTGTTGGAGAATACTCTTGAGAGTCCCTTGGACTTCAAGGAGATCCAACCAGTCCATTCTGAAGGAGACCAGCCCTAGGATTTCTTTGGAAGGAACAATGCTAAGTCTGAAGCTCCGGTACTTTGGCCACCTCATGAGAAGACTTGACTCTGGAAAAGACTTTGATGCTGGGAGGGATTTGGAGGCAGGAGGAGAAGGGGATGACAGAGGATGAGATGGCTGGATGGCATCACTGACTCGATGGACTTGAGTCTGAATGAACTCCGGGAGTTGGTGATGGACAGGGAGGCTTGGCATGCTGCAATTCATGGGGTCGCAAAGAGTCGGACACAACTGAGCAACTGAACTGAAGTGAACTGAACTGAATGTTTCTAAATGTGAAAGAGGTAACATTAATACATAACATGTTGTTTTAATAATCAGGCATCTACAAATTCAAATTAAATAACTCATAAACTAATACTTGATGTAGAGAGACATGAAAATTTCATTGTTTGATTCCTGATAACTTAAAAATAAAAATGACAGGATTAACACTTTTCTCAATCTCATTCAAAATCTCAATATATTTCAGAATGAAATACACCTGCTATAGATGATTCAAATCGTATTGTGTAATGTAGTCTGATTTGGAATCTAGTCCTTTTTGCCATGTACATGAACTCAAAGGATAATCTTAGAGAGGAAATGTCTAAATATCAATGATGTGTGAAGGGGACCCTTTATGGAAATGAAACCTTTTGGTGGAAGCCTAAGGTAAGGTGGGAATGTGCAGTTCTTTTGGAGCTGGCAGTGCTATAGTAAGCATTTTCACAGCTGTCAACCTACCCCAAAATATATAAGAGTTGAACTTAATGAAAAAATAAGTGTAATCTAAAAGAATTCATATAGCCACTGGTAAAGGCTGGTATACTCTTTCAAAAATCAAAGATAATAAAAAACTTCAAATGACTAGGGGACTTGAAGATTGTCAGCATTTTGCAATGTGCAATGTCCAAATTTTATAAATAAGTTCACTTATTACCTACACAATGTTTATACTTTTATACAGAATAAATATTTATTTCTCCAATCATTGTAAGGTGTTAATTTAAAAATATGGAAAACTCTTTCTTATGTGGAAAGAATGACTCTAAAATATAACTTAATAATGTTTAAAAGTAAGTGAAACAATACATAATCTTCTCAGACATCTACAACAGCTTGGTATGATAAACATGTATTGCCAGAAACTGGATTTTAACTCACAGAATCAGATACTGAGGGCTTCTCCTGTTATTAGTCTCTTCATCTTTGTCAGTGTTCAACTGTGTCTGTGAACTTAATTGAAGTTTTAAAATAAGTTTTAATTTAGTCCATGTTTATAGTTGTAAATGCAAATAATTCAACTGGAAACTGTCCAAATGTCTAAATTATTTGTTCCCTTTTCAGTACTTATTTAAAGCACTAAATAGAAAAAAAACCTTGCCTGTATCTTATTATATTGCTAGAAACTGAATGAAGAAATAATAAAATGGAAGAAAATAAAAATTAACTAAATAAATATTAGAACAAATATGGTAACCACAAATATTTTCAAAAATCAGCTTCTTCATATCAACTGATTTTGGCTCTCATATGTCTCCTCTTTGATTTGGCAATAATAATTTTATTGTACTGGATATGTTCACAGAGCTAGCATATTGCAGCTATTCCCACCATTAAAATTTTTACACTGATTATACTCACTAATTACAACTGGGACGCAAAACAGAGTTCATATTAAGCTACATTAAAAGGGAAGAAATTAAAAGAGACCTATTTTTTAGAAGTATTATATTCTTTTGGAGACAACAGATTCTACAGCAGCATTAGCCAATTAAAAACACCAGGCTAGTTCTTGAATAAATGATTAAAGCAAAAGGTTACTTTCACACTTGGGTGGTATATGTCAAAACAGACATGTTGCCTGATGGCCACCCTTATGGCAGATGGAATGAAAAGCTAGACTGTACAATAAGAGATGACCATTTGTACAGTTCTATGTTAAATAATGAATTCAAGAAGCCTTTTCTATATCTGTGGCAGGCTGTCTAATTTGAATTCAGCCTTCATTTCAGCAAGACATATTTCACTTATTTACCCTTGTATATTCATCATGCATTTGTGTTTCTAATGCAACTCCTCTCTCCATGACTAACTTTATCCTTTCAGGAATGAGCCTGCTGGAGTGTGACATATGCAACACCATGTAATTTAAAAATCTAATATATGCCTATATAAAGTGTGTATCCAATATTCCTTCCTCAGGACACAGTATTGTTTACAAATGAAGGAAAGCAAAATACTCTGGCATTAGGTTGTGAAACTATATGCTGGGTAAAAGTAATTTGTCTGCTCAGAAAGTAATTCTAAATCTGATAGAACAATCAGATAAAGGTTTAGCACTGAATTTGAGATGGACAAGTGTGAGGTAGAAAGATCCAATCAGACTTTTGCACTTGCTTTTTACTGTTTCAGTAACATACTGAGCTAACTTTTCTCTCCATGCCTTTGCTTATACTGTTCTGCATCTAGAATGCGTATCTTTCTAATTCCCTGTATCTTGATTACATCCACTTTTCAAAGCTTACGTCAAATTGCATGTCTTTGTTGAAATCTTTTCTGCCACATAAGTAAATTACCTTGCTTTTTTCTGAGCCTCCTATACAATGTTTTTCTTTCTACACAATTAATTAAGTGATGTTTAGGCACACATGTTGTAGTCAGATGACAGTCTGAATTTTATCTCTGCCATTTACTAGCTGATGTCATTATCTTCCCTTAAAAAGGAATAATTGTGGTACATTAGAAGATGATGATGATTGAATATCCTGAGACAAAAGGTGATCTGTGGTAAACAAAAAAAAGAAAAGCTTTTATTTTTCAAATGTAATGTAACTTTGTTTCATCAAGTACTTTTGTTTTTTATGTAATTGTTCCTTATCTGTGTGCTTTCCAATATTATTTAAATTATTAATCCCTAGAGAGCAGAGATTGGGGCATCCATATGCACAAATGTTGCGTTATATTTTTACATTATAAAATAAATGAATCTTTAGCCATCTAGTTAGCTATCTATCTACATATCTATCTATCTGTCTTGGAACCAGAATGGATAAAAGGCTCAGGACATTATAGAGATCAGAGCAAAGGGAAATAGTTAATTAATTTAACTTAAGTTGATACAGGTTAAAATATTTAATATACTAAGAAGGTAGATTTTAAAAAAAGTTCTCATCACAAGAAAAACAAACCTGTAATTATGGGTGGTGATGTAAGTTACCTAAACTTACTGTGATAATCATTTCACAGTATATACATACTGTATATACAGCATATACACATCAAATCATTATGTTGTACTCCAAAACTAATACAATGTTATATGTCAATTATATCTGAATAGAAAATAAGCACTTAATGTATATGTACTATGACAGAAAAAGTCCTGTAAAACAAGTACAAATTTGTTTAAGAAAGATAAAAGGTAAAATGACAACCAAATATACAAAATTATGTAAGGAAAAGCAAGAATAATAAACTACTTCTAATAGAGGACTAAAAATAAACAACTAACAGAGGACTAGAAAGTAGGAGACAGTAAATGTATGATTTTTCAAATTTGAAAAGTTTAGAACAGAGAATAAACTTCAGGAACAGCTAGAATAAGAAATTACCTGATAATCATGAGTAAGTAAATGCTGAAAGTTCTTTTTATCATCAAATACTGTAATGGCTTTAACAGTTTGCTATCACCTCGCCTTTCTGTCCTGGAATTCTTATATTTAGAGATAACTATCTTCAGAAACTTGTGGTTAAAATGAGGTGAATATGTATTTATAAACCACCTGACATGGAAAAAGAGCAAACAAAAATGTGATTGGGAGGGGACGAAATATATGAAGTGTGTGGGCAACTTAGAAGATTACAGTATCTATTTCATGTGAATAAATATTGTCCTGACATTGTAAGAGAGAATGAAGACGAAAAAGTGTTGGTTACTGCTCTGAAAGTTATCATTGGTAAACAAAGTATGTAAACAGTACAATAATAATATAAGGTATATTACGCCTAATGTGAAATTATTGTTGAGATACTAGTTTCTGTCTTTTATTTCTAGAAGATCTCCTTTTTTAAATATTCCCAATCTACTACATAAATACCTGAAATTAGCTGCAGTTATAACTTCTGTCTCTTAAAGATATTTGACTTAAGCAGGAGGAAGTTCCTTAACTTCTACCCAGCAGTCAGGCTTCAGAAGCCACTGAATGCAGGTAGAATTGTGTTGACTTAGGTACTCACTTTAATGTTTGGACTGCAAGGGGATCAAACCAGTTCCTTTGACTGCAAGGAGATCAAACCAGTGAATCCTAAAGAAAAATAGTCCTGAATATTAATTGGAAGGACTGATGCTGAAGCTGAATCTCCAATAGTTTGGCCACCTAATGCGAAGAACTGATTTATTGAAAAAGACCTTTATGCTAGGAAAGATTGAAGGCAGTTGGAGAAGGGGATGACAGAGGATGAGATGATTGGATGGCATCACTGACTCTATGGACATGAGTTTGAGGAAGCTTTGGGAGTTGGTGATGGACAGGGAAGCATGATGTGCTGTAGTCCATTGGGTTGCAAAGAGCTGAACATGACTAAGTGACTGAACTGAACTGAACTGAAAAACTGGGATTTCACTTTTTCCACTTTGCCAATTTTACTCTCCCTTTTAGAAGATAAGAGTTCCTCTTTTACAGTCCCAATTTTCCTTGACTGACAGAAACCCAAAATTCCTCCTGAATTTGCATCTTCCTTCAAACAATTTCCCTAATCATAGACCATAGGAGCAGAAGATATTAAGAAGAGGTGGCAACAATACACAGAACTATACAAAAAAGATTTTCATGACCCAGATAACGACAATGGTGTTATCATTCACCTAGAGCCAGACATTCTAGAATACAAAGTTAAGTGGGCCTTAGGAAGTATCACTATGAACAAAGCTAGTGGAGGTGATGGAATTCCAGATGAGCTATTTCAGTATTAAATGGTGATGCTGTGAAAGTGCTGAACTTAATATGCCAGCAAATTTGGAAAAATCAGCAGTGGCCACAGGACTGGAAAAGATCAGTTTTCATTCCAATCCCAAAGAAAAGCAATGCCAAAGAATGTTCAAACTATCATGCAATTGTACTCATCTCATACGCTAGCAAAATAATGCTCAAAATTCATCAAGCTAGGGTTCATTCAACAGAATGTGAACCGAGAACATCTAGATGTTCAAACTGGATTTAGAAAAGGCAGAGGAACCAGAGATCAAATTGCCAGCATCTGTTGGATCATAAAAAAGCAAGAGAATTCCAGAAATACATCTACTTCTGCTTCATTGACTACGCTAAAGTCTTTGACTGTGTGAATCACAATAGACTGTGGAAAATTCTTAAAGAGTTAGGAATATCAGACCACTTTACCCGCCTCCTGAGAAATCTATATGCAAGTCAAGAAGCAACAGTTAGAACTGGACATGGAACAAAATTAACTGGTTTCAAATTGGGAAAGGAATATGTCATGGTTGTATATTGTCACCCTGCTTATATAACTTTTATAAACAGTACATTATGCAGAATGTCAGGCTGGATGAAGCACAAGTTAGAATCAAGATTGCCAGGAGAAATATCAATAACCTCAGATATGCAGGTGACACCACCCTAATGGCAGACGTGAAGAAGATCTAAGGAGCCTATTGATGAAAGTGAAAGACAAGAGTCAAAAAACTGATTTAAAACTCAACATTCAGAAAACTAAGATCATGGCATCTGATCCCATCACTTCATGGCAAATAGATGGGGAAACAATGGAAACTGTGAAAGACATTTTTTGGGCTCCAAAATCACTGCAGATCGTGACTGTAACAATGAAATTAAAAGATTCTTGCTCCTTGGAAGAAAGGCAATTGCCTACCTAGAAAGCCTGTTAAAAAGCAGAGACATCTTGCCAACAAAGGTCTGTTTAGTCAAAGTTATGGTTTTTCCAGTAATCATGTACAAATGTGAGAGTTGGACTATAAAGAAAGGTGAGCATTAAAGAAGTGATGCTTTTGATCTGTGCTGTTGGAGAAGACTCTTGAGAGTCCCTTGGACTGCAAGGAGATCCAACCAATCCATCCTAAAGAAAATCAGTCCTGGGTGTTCATTGGAAGGAATGATGCTGAAGCTGAAGCTTCAATACTTTGGCCACTTGATGTGAAGAATTGATACACTTGAAAAGACCCTGATGCTTTATAAGATAGAGGGAAGGAGGAAAAGGGAACAACAGAGAATGAGATGGCTGGATGACATCACCGACTCAATGGACATGAGTTTGAGTATGCTTTGGGAGTTGGCGATGGACAAGGAAGCCTGGAGTGCTGCAGTCCATGGGGTCACAAAGAGTTGGACACGACTGAGCAACTGAACTGAACTGAACCGAAGGATATCAATACTGAATATCCATTGGAAGGACTAATGTTGAATCTGAATCTCCAATACTTTGGCCACCTGATGTAAAGGGCTGACTCATTAGAAAAACTCTGATGCTCGGAAAAAATGGAAGACAGGAGGAGAAAGGAACGACAGAGGATGAGATGTTTGGATGGAATTACTGACTCAATGGATGTAAGTTTGATCATGCTACAGGAGTTGGTGATGGAAAGAGAAGCCTGGCTTGTTCCAGCCCATGGGGTCACAAAGAGTTGGACACGAATGAGTGACTGAACTGAACTTAAAGGCTCATAAACATCTCTGATTCAACTGTTTGTTTATTCTGTTTGAATCTCTTAATGTTTTTGGTCTTGACGTCTGAATTTCACCCTATGATTTTGGTAAATACTCCCAAGTTCTCTCAATTGGAACTCTTGACATTACCTGCTGGGCCAGAAAGGCCAGCAGTCTCTTGTTATATGATGATTATCATATTTTCTTTGTCAAATCTTTCTATAATTACTGGCTCATGCCTACCTTAGTGTATGACTCTATTATTGATTCTTGTTGCCTCTATAAAACCTTTCCATTTATAACCTGGAAATGTCTATCTGTGTGTGTTAAGACGTACCAAAGCAATATTAGAAAATGAATGACGGTTATTTTATGTCAAATCCCACCAGGCTATGAATGTTTTTTATAAGGATTATACTTGGATCAAAGAACTGCCAAGAAAGAGAATCAGGTTAGTTTGTCCCAAGACAGGTAGGAGCTTAAGGGGCAGCTGATTTGAACTGCGGTGTTGGAGAAACTCTTGAGAGTCCCTTGGACTGCAAGGAGATCCAACCAGTCCATCCTAAAGGAGATCAGTCCTGAGTGTTCATTGGACAGACTGTTTTTGAAGTTGAAACTCCAGTACTTTGGCCACCTGATGCAAAGAACTAATTCTTTTGAAAAGATCCTGATGCTGGGAAAGATTGAAGGCAGGAGAAAAAGAGNTGATCTAAGATGTGTATAAGAGACAGTCCTAAAGGAGATCAGTCCTGAGTGTTCATTGGACAGACTGTTTTTGAAGTTGAAACTCCAGTACTTTGGCCACCTGATGCAAAGAACTAATTCTTTTGAAAAGATCCTGATGCTGGGAAAGATTGAAGGCAGGAGAAAAAGAGGATGACAGAAGATGAGATGGTTGGATGGCATCACTGACTCAATGGACATGAGTCTGAGTAAACTCTAGGCATTGGTGATGGACAGGGAGGTCTGGTGTGCTGCAGTCCATGAGGTCACAAATAGTCAGACACGATTGACCAGCTGGACTGAACTGAACTGAACTGATGCTAGACAAAATAATGGATCCCCTGTTTTGTCTAGGTCCTTATCCAAGAAACCTTTGTATATGTTATGTTAGATGGTAATGAAGAATTAAGGATGACAATGGAATTAAAATTTTAAATCAGATAACTTTAGAGAAAAGAGAGTATCCTGAATTATCCAGGTCATATACATCATATATTGGCAAGGGTCCTTTAAAAGTAGAAGAGGGAAGCAGAAGCTCAACATCGGAGCCATGTGATGTCAAAAAATCTCAGCCTTGGTCCTTGGCAGCTTTGAAGTTGGAGGAAGTAGCCATGTTCCAAGAAATGCAGGCTGCCTCTAAAAGGGAAAGGCAAGGAAATGGATTTGCCTCTGGAGAGAGGAAGAATGAAAAAGGAGGAGGAAGAATGGCTAATCCTGCTGGGTCCACATTTTAACATTTTTTCCTATGTCCCCAAAGCATCTCAAATAAAGGGAAACTTTATTTTGCACTTCTCTTTTGTAGCCTGTCTTCTTTGTACTATCTCTAGCGCTATCTCTGGTTCATTGCTGCAAGACTGACTCTTTTTCAGCAGCTTTGGCAAGTTGGAGAAGAGGAAACTAAAATTCTCCTGTCCAACTCCTTAGATTCAAGGTACACACTTTCATGTTTGCTCTCACTGGTGGCATGCTTATAACACTCTCCAGTGAAGCTGCTATTGAACTTCACCTAAAAGATCTGAGTTGACTGCTACACATGACACTAGGGATGTTTCAAATTAGGAGGCACTTCATTTTATGTTTTGGTCATGACATTTGCAATCTCCTACAAAAGGAACACTGACTTATCTTCTGTGTTATGGAAATTTCATAAGAGTAATGTCAACGGAATGAACTCTATAAAAAAATTTTGTCCAACATCTGTTGAGAATATTATCTGAATCTTCTTCAGAAATATTAAAATTCTAATGAAACTGTGAAGAAACTGTACCATAGCTAGCATGGATTTTAGTTTCTAGATAGGTCAGAATGTTCTTGAGTATTCTGAGGCTTTGTAAGAAAATGTTAAATTTAATTAGAACAGCAGCTCAAAACAAATAGAATTAGAAAATTAATATAATGCTCAGACATTTTTCTGTAAAAATATTTCAAATTTTTTATATTACTCTATATTAATGTTTTTATTAGCTGATATTCTTGACTGGATATATATTTCTGTTTTCACAAATCCAAAAGTTATCTTTGTACTGGAACATGTAAAGTATCATTCTAAAGCTAACATTTTTATGAGTTTGGGTTTAGGAAATCTTTGTATGATATCATTTATGAAAAAGCCAAAGAGTCTCATTAAATACCTTTAGAAATTACTACAGGCTATACATTGCTTTTATTGAAGAGTTTAATTTGTATCTGAGGAAACAGATTAGAAATCTTGCATTGCTATCATTTGATCACATTTCTATTTCATGAATTATATTATTTTGCAGAGCTACATATATTTAGGCAATCAATTGTGAGGTAAGAATGAATCTTACTATTTCTTGGAATAATATTCAATGCATATAGTCAGTAGAAGATAATTTTTCACAGATTTTGTGTATGTGTGAGTGTGCACATGCATGAGAATGAGAGAGGAAAGATAAAAAAGAACATTTTATAACTACTGGCTTATGTATATGTGTATATATATATATGTCAATATTCTCTAAAATTATGTTTATATATAATCCAAATAATTGCCATTCTAACTGAATCAACTGAATAGTTGGTATTATTTTTAGTAATGATTAAATTAAAATAACTAGCATCTGTTTGTTTCCAAGGCAAACCATTCAGTATCATATTATCCAGGTCTATGCCCCGGCAAGTAATGCCGAAGAAACTGAAGTTGAACAGTTAGTTCTATGAAGACCTATAAGATCTTCTAGAACTAACACCCCCCAAAGATGTCCTTTTCATTATAAGGGACTGGATGCAAAAGTAGGAAATCAAGAGATACCTGGAATAACAAGAAAATTTGACCTTGGAGTACAAAATGAAGCAGGGCAAGGTTAATAATAGTTTTGCCAAGAGAACGTATTAGTCATAGCAAACATTCTTTTCCAACAACGCAAGAGAAGACTTTGAACGTGGACATCACCAGATGGTCAATACTGAAATCAGATTGATTACGTTCTTTGCAGCCAAAGATGGAGAAGCTCTATACAGTCAGCAAAAACAAGACTGGGAGCTGACTGTGTCTCAGATTATGAAATCCTTATTGCCAAATTCAGACTTAAATAGAAGAAAGTAGAGAAAACAACTAGACCATTCAGTTATGATCTAAATCAAATCTCATATGACTATATAGTGGAAGTGACAAACAGATTTAAGGGATTAGATCTGATAGAGTGCCTGAAGAACTATGGATGGAGGTTCATGACATTGTACAGGAGGCAGTGACCAAGACCACTCCCTAGAAAAAGAAGCAAAAAAAGGCAAAATTATTAGATCTGATAGAGTGCCTGAAGAACTATGGATGGAGGTTCATGACATTGTACAGGAGGTAGTGACCAAGACCACTCCCTAGAAAAAGAAGCAAAAAAAGGCAAAATTATTGTCTGAGAAGGCCATACAAATAGCTGACAAAACTAGAGAAGCTAAAGGCAAAGGAGAAAAGGAAATATATACCCATTTGAATGAAGACTTGCAAAGAAAGCAAGGGGACATAAGAAACCCTTCCTCAGTGATCAATGCAAAGAAATAGAGGAAAACAGTAAAATGGGAAAGACTAGAGAACTCTTCAAGAAAATTAGAGATACCAAGGGAAATTTTCATGCAAAGATGAACACAATAAAGCACAGAGATGGTATGGACCTAACAGAAGCAGAAGATATTAGGAAAAGGTGGCAACAATACACAGAAGAACTATACAACAAAGATCTTCATGACCCGGATAACCACGATGGTGTGATCACTCACCTAGGGCCAGACATTCTGGAATGTGAATTCAAGTGAGCCTTAATGAACAAAACTAGTGGAGGTGATGTGATTCCAATTGAGCTATTTCAAATCCTAAAAGATGATGCTGTGAAAATGCTTCACTCAATATGGCAGCAAATATGGAAAATGCAGCAGTGGCCACAGGACTGGAAAAGGTTAGTTGTCATTCCAATCCCAAAGAAGGCAATGCCTAAGCATGTTCAAAATACTGCATGATTACACTCACATGATTATTACTGCACACTAGCAAAGTAATGTTTAAAAATTCGCCAAGTCAGGCTTCAACATTACATGAACCCTAAACTTCCAGATGTTCAAGCTGGATTTAGAAAAGGCAGGGGAATCAGAGATAAAATTGTCAGTACCCATTGGATCATCAAAAAATTAAGACAGTTCCAGAAAAACATCTACTTTTGCTTTACTAAATATACCAAAGCCTTTGACTGTGTGGATCACAACAAACTGTGGAAAATTCTTAAAGAGATGGAATACCAAAACACCTGACCTGCCACCTGAGAAGTCTGCATCCAGGTCAAGAAGCAACAGTTAGTCTCGACATGGAACCACAGACTGGTGCCGAGTACACCAAAGGTGTATATTGCCACCCTGCTTATTAGGTCATGAGAAATGCTAGGCTGGATGAAGCACAAGCTGGAATCAAGACTGCAGGGAGAAATATCAATAACCTGAGATATGCAGATGATACCACCCTTACGGCAGAAAGCAAAGCACTAAAGAGCCTCATAATGAAAGTGAAAGAGGAGAGTGAAAAAGTTGGCTTAAAACTCAACATTCAGAAAACTAAGATCATGGCATCTGGTCACATCACTTTATGGCAAATGGATGGAGAAACAATAGAAACTTTATTTTGGGGAGCACATGTATGGATGTGAGAGTTGGACTATAAAGAAAGCTGAGCACTGAAGAATTGATGCTTTTGATGCTTTTGTGGTGTTGGATAAGACTCTTGAGAGTCCCTTGGACTGCAAGGAGATCCAACCAGTCCACCCTAAAGCAGATCGATCCTGGGTGATCATTGGAAGGACTGATGTTACAGCTGAAACTCCAATACTTTGGCCATCTCATAGGAAGAGTTGACTCACTGGGAAAGACCCTGATGGTGGGAAAGATTGAGGACAGGAGGAGAAGGGGAGGACAGAGGATAAGATGGTTGGATGGCATCACAGACTCAATGGACATGGGTTTGGGTGGACTCTGGGAGTTGGTGATGGATAGGGACGCCTGGCATGTTGCAGTTCACAGGGTCGCAAAGAGTCGGATACAACTGAGCGACTGAACTGAATTGAAATCATTGCTAATATTGACTGCAGCCATGAAATTTGAAGACACTTGCTCCTTGCAAGAAAAGCTATGACCAATCTAGACAGCATATTAAGAAGCAGAGCCATTACTTTACCAACAAAGGTCTTTCTAGTCAAAGCTGTGGTTTGTACAGTAGTCATATATGGATGTGTGAGTTGGAGTATAAAGATATCTGAGTGCCAAAGAATTGATGCTTTTGAGCTGTGATTTGGGAGAAGACTCTCGAGAGTTCTTTGGACTGCAAGGAGATTCGATCCTAAAAGAAATCAGTCCTGAAAATTCATTGGAAAGATGGACGCTAAAGCTGAAACTCCAACACTTTGGCCACCTGATGTGAAGAACTGACTCATTTTAAAAGACCCTGATACTGGGAAAGATTGAAGGCAGGAGGAGAAGAGGATGACAGAGGATGAGATGGTTGGATGAAATCACTGACGCAATAGACATGAGTTTGAGTAAACTCTGAGAGTTGGTGATGGACAAGGAAGCCTGGTGTGCTGCAGTCCATGGGGTCACAAAGCGTTGGACATGACTGAGCAACTGAACTGAACTGAACAGTTATCAATTGTTTGCTTTGTGCAAGGTAATGAATTACTGCCATGAACGCACTATATAATTTTCTGTTCACAGCAATGTCATGTTATAGTTATGATAATTACCTGAATTTAAGCTAAGTAAACTGAAACTTTAAGAAATTAAACAAATCCTATGATGAGCATGTCATACAAACCAGTAACATTTGAAAAGTAAAGAGAAGTTATTAGTAATTATTTATCTGACTTTGTGTATATACATCAGAATTGTTCCAGTTAAACCAAGGCATATACACATATAGTAAGTAGCAGAAGTAAGTGTTAGCCCCAGGGAACTCAAAGGGTTTTCCAAATGTTTGATTTAATTACTACATGGTAAAATTGTGTTTCTTCATGATATACCCTGCATAGAAGTGAAATAAGCAGGGTGACAGTATACAGCTTTGCTGTACTCCTTTCCCAATTTTCCATTGTCCGTTGTTCCACGTCCAGTTCTAACTGTTGCTTCTTAACCTGTATACCAGTTTCTCAGGCAGCAGGTCAGATGGTCTGGTGTTCCCATCTCTTCAAGAATTTTCCAGTTTGTTGTAATCCACAAAGATTTAGTGTAGTCAATGAAGCAGAAGTAGACTTTTTTTTTTTTTTTTAAATCCCCATGCTGTCTCTATGATCCAATGGATGTTGGCAATATGATTTCTGGTTCCTCTACATTTTCTAAATCTAGCTTGTTTATCTGGAAATTCTCAGTTCATATCCAGTTGAAGCCTAGCTTGAAGATTTTTCAACATTACCTGCCCAGCATGTGAAATGAGAGCAATTTTACAGTAGTTTGAACATTCTTTGGCATTGCCTTTCTTTGGAATAGGAATGCAAGCTGACCTTTTCCAGTCCTATGGCCACTGCTGAGTTTACCAGACAGTACAGCACTTTAATCCCTTTTGATTAAAGAGATATCATATTATATTTCTCTTTTTCCAGACATAATACAATTTTAAATGCTCCATGATTGGTTTGGTATCATGAGCCAATGTCTTAATAAAATTAAACATCTCTCCTTGTCACCCATATTTCTCTTTTCACTTTTATTTACCCAAAACCAAAGCCAATTGATATATTTCTGAAGTAGTAACATACTTCACTGATGTATCTCTGCAATATTTTCCCTCCATCTCCAAGTGTCAAATTCTTACCAATATATAAATTATTCCTAGTCTGATGTTCAGATGCTAATTTCTTTCTCTAAGACTCCTTTCTAGATTCATTTCTGGAAATTCCAAAACATGTTATTTGTATTGATGATAGGAAATTATTACAATATTCACCAAATTTATCATAATTTTGTGTATACTTTGTCTCCCCTAAATAATATCTCAACTCTTACACAGAATAAAAGCATATGATTAAAATGTGCATATATAAGAGTTATCTTCTTTTAAATTTTTGTCTCTTTGGAATTAGCAATTTAGACTTGAAGAAAAAATATTTACTCCTTCGTTTCCTCTGGACATGAGGGTATAAATGTGTGGCATAAGAAAGCAAAATGTGTGAAGTCTTTTCTACTCCTAGTCTAGAGAATCATTGCAGAGTACTGAATTTTGACTACATATATAAGTTTTTATAAATATTTGATGTAAACGTATTATAAATTTCAATATAGCTTTAGATTTTTTTTTCACTCAGAGTTTCTTGGTTTTAAACTCACATTATCTAATTTTGTCTAATATATACATATTTTTTAATTTATTAAGCTATGCAAGCCATTCTCTTTCTATCAGAAACTTTCTAACATGTATATATTCATCTCATCAATACTTTTGAAAGTATATATTATGCAAAAATTATTGTTGGTAATAATGGTTTTGCTTATAAAGATGCACTTTCATCTACCTTTACTTTAATTGACATTTAAATTGAAAGCTAATGGTGGAAATTATTTATATATCATTGTAACTATTTTTTTATCACAAGAGTTTCTTCTGAATGCTACTGACAGAAGCTATTTAATTCATTCAACATGGATGATATTTAGAATCTATGCAAGGCAAAATGATAGCTGTACACATGCTATATTTATATGTAAGTTTATATATATATATATATATACACATATATATATTTGTTCCCTTCTCCAGGATATCTTCCCAACCCAGGAATCAAACCTAGATCTCTCACATTGCAGGTGGATTCTTTACCATTTGAGCCACCAGGGAAACCCTAGAATACTGGAGTGGGTAGCCTATCCTTCTCAGGGGATCTTCACAACCCAGGAATCAAACTGGGATCTCCTGCATTGCAGATGGATTCTTTACCAGCTAAGCTACCAGGGAAGCTACTATAATTTTAGGAAGCTTAAAAAAATCACCCAGTTTAAATAATCCGCCTCACTATACTTCTACAGTGCCTAAATTTTTATCAGTTAGTGTCACTCCTTAAGAATTTTGCCAAGAGAATGGACTTTTAATGTCTTACCTTAGAAGGGAAGTACATTGGTACAGATTTATCTTTATTGCAACTATGTGGTGGCAAACGGCAGAATCCAGCAGTCACAAGACAGTAAATGAGTACATTTCAAGTTCAAAGTAAGTAGGAAAAAAATTCTAAACTGACAAATCTTTGCCAAGGACATAAATTCCCAATGACCTAAGGTTTTTAAACAAAGATATCCTAGTCTTACCAGCAAAAGGTTTTAAGAGTCAGTAAATTTGCAGTGAACCCCAGATAATCTTATTGTGCATCAGAATTAAAGCTGATACTAAGGGAATTATTCAGCGTTGTTCTATGCGTTGGGGAGGACCTTGAGAACAAACGAAACGTGTCCTCCCACCCCCACCCCCGATNCGCCAAAGAATTGATGCTTTTGAACTGTGGTGTTGGGGAAGACTCTTGAGAGTCCCTTGGATTTCAAGCAGATCCAACAAGTCCATCCTAAAAGAGATCAGTCCTGGGTGTTCATTGGAAGGACTGATGCTGAAGCTGAAACTCCAATATTTTGGCCACCTCATGTGAACAATTGACTCATTGGAAAAGACACTGGTGTAGGGATTTGGGGCAGGAGGAGAAGCGAATGACAAAAGATGAGATGGCTGGATAGCATCACCGACGATGGACGTGAGTCTGAGTGAACTATTGGAGGTGGTGATGGACAGTGAGTCCTAACGTGCTGCAATTCATGGGGTCACAAAAAGTCAGACAGGACTCAGTGACTGAACTGAACTGAACTGAACTGATATAAACTTCAGGTAAGATAAGAGTAGATAATCATTTCTTATTCATATTTGGCTTTTTTTTTTTTTTTGTAACTTTAAGCTTTATACCTGGAGAGGATACTATCAGAGACATTTACCTCCTCAGGTAGGAAAATGTTTAAAAGAAAGTTCAGTTTGTAACTGTGTTCTTCCTGGGACTAGGATTTTATTCTTTTCTCCCATAATGATAAGAAGATTTTCATACTTGAATTTTTGCTATGAAGTAATGCTGCTCTGACATCCTCTTAGAATTTGTTCTTGACTATGAAAGTGATGATAACAGCCCCCCAAAGTAGTTTTCATTACTGCTTTCAGGAAAATGTTTCAGATATTCAAATGCTATGAAAGCATGGGAAATTTACATGTCATAATCTTTTTTGCATAATAGAAATGCTATCAAATATTAAATGAATATATATTATTTAGTTAAGGAATAACTGAATTTAATTAAGTGGACGAATTGCTAAAATTTCCCTCACTCATAATTAATAATTTTCATGGAGAAAGATGAAGTGATTCAATCTTCTTATATTTTCAATAATTTGTTCCCAGAAATTATCACTTAAAGGTAGCTTTGTATTTACTATTGTTGTTATTTAATGACCTTTTGAGCTTCAAAAATGGTATCACACCAAAACAAATTTGCCATCAGAGAAGCAAATACATTTGTGAGGCATATGTAAATCATGTTGAATATTTTTCAAAATTTCAGCCATAGATGGTTAATATATAAGATTGTTCTGAAAGAAAACTAGGTGTTTTACCACTGAATCTTGCCCTAAACATATATATGACTCATGAAATGAAGTGAAGTGAAATTCTTTCAGTGGTGTCTGACTGGTGTCAGTCCCAGGTGTGATCTCCTGGGACTATACAGTCCATGGAATTCTCCAGGACAGAATACTGGAGTAGGTAGACTTTCCCTTCTACAGGAGATCTTCCCAATCCAAGGACTGAACCCAGTTCAGTTTAGTCGCTCAATCGTATCCAACTCTTTGGGACCCCATGGACTGCAGCACGCCAGACTTCCCTGTCTACCACCAACAATCGGAGTTTACTCAAACTCATGCCTATTGAGTCGGTGATGCCATCCAACCATCTCATTCTCTGTTGTCCCTTTCTCCTTCTGGCTTCAATCTTTCCTAGCCTCAGGGTCGTTACAAAGAGTCAGTTTTTTGCATCAGGTGGCCAAAATATTGGAGTTTCAGCTTCAATATCAGTCCTTCCAATGAATATTTAGGACTAATTTCCTTTAGGATGGACTGGTTAGATATCGTTGCTGAACAAGGGACTCTTACGAGTCGTTTCCTACACCACAGCTCAAAAACATCAATTCTCCAGCACTCAGCTTTCTTTTTGGTCCAACTCTGACATCCATACATGACTACTAGAAAAACCATAGCTTTGACTAGATGGACCCTTGTTGGCAAAGTAAAGTCTCTGCTTTAATAAGCTGTCTAGGTTGGTCATAACTTTTCTTCCAAGGAGTAAACGTCTTTTAATTTCATGGCTTCATTCACCATCTGCAGTGATTTTGGAGCCTCCCCTCCAAAAATTAATCTGTCACTGTTTCCAGTTTCCCCATTTATTTGCCATGAAACAATGGGATCAGATGCCATGATATTAGTTTTCTGAATGTTGAGCTTTAAGCCAGCTTTTTCACTCTCTCACTTTCATCAAGAGGCTCTTTAGTTCTTTTTCACTTTCTGCTGTAAGGATGGTGTCATCTTCATATATAAATTTATTGCTATCTCTCCCTGCAATCTTGATTCCAGCTTGTGCTTTATCCTTTCCAGCATTTCTCATAAGGTATTCTGCATATAAGTTAACTGAACCCTGGTCTCCTGCTTTGCAGGCAGATTCTTTACCAGCTGAGCCACAAGGGAGGCCCAATGGAAGTCTTCCCACAAGGGAAGACTCATGGTTAGAGTAAATATTTTGTGGTATTTTTGATAAGTATATTAGGTTGGTGGAAATGTAATTACAGTTTTGGACCATGAATTTTCAGTCATTTTATGTAGGCTCAAGCACATCTTTATTAATTAAAATAGGGTCCATTACAAACAGCACGTTTTTGCCAATGAGAAATAAGTTTGCTTATTCCTAGAGCATAAAATCTATTATTCACAACTGGAGAGCATTTTTTTGCATCCTGCTGATTACGAAAGCATTTTCTATGCAAAAAGTTATCGAGGTGGTTAAAGTGGTAGTTAGTTTGCGAGAGATCAGGTGAACAGGGTAGATGAGGCCAAACTTCATAGCCCAATTCTTTCAGTTTTTGAAACATTAGTTGTTTTGCATGTGGTCACGCATTGTCACGGGAAAGAATTTGGCCCATTCTATTGACCAATGCTGCCTGCAGATGTTGCACTTTTCAGTGCATCTCATAAGTTTCTTGACCATACTTCTCATATGTAATGGTTTCCCCAGGATCATGAAAACTGTAGTGGATCAAACCAGCAGCAGACCACCAAGCAGTGACCATGACTTTTTGGTGCAAGTTTCACTTTGGGAAAGTGCTTTGGAGCTTCTTTTCAGTACAACCAATGAGTTAATTATCACCACTTGTCATATAAAATCCACGTTTCATAGAATGTCACAATCTGATTGAGAAATAGTTGCTCTTGTGTAGAATAAGAGAAGATGACATTTCAAAAAAATTTTGATTTGCAGTCAGCTCACGAGGCACCTACTTACTAAGCTTTTTCACCTTTCCAATTTGCTTCAAATGCCAAATAACTGTAGAATGGTTGACGTTTAGTTCTTCAGCAACTTATCTTGTAATTGTAACAGGATCAGCTTTGATGATGGCTCTACTAGTCATTGTTCATTTCCAGTGGCTGGCCGCCACACACATCATCTTCAAGACTCTTGTCTCCTTTGCAAAATTTCTCGAACCGCCATTGCAGTGTATGTTCTCTAGGAGTTCCTGGACCAAATACATTGCTGATGTTGCAAGTTGTCTCTGCTGCTTTACAAACTATTCTGAACTCAAGAAAATTGCTCAAATTTGCTATTTGTCTAACATCATTTCCATAGAATAAAATAAATATAAAATTAATAACAGGTAATAAGTCACTAGAAAAAAACATAAAGCAAAAATGTTCATTAAAATGATCTATAGCATAACAGCATTTATTTGGAATGTATTCCAATAACAAATGGCAAATTCCAACAATGCAAAAACAGCAATTATTTTTGCACCAACCTAATAATACCTCATTGAGTATGAAGCCCTCACACATTCGTAAATTAATTGGGTTATGAACTTGACTATGAATTAATTGTATTGCCAACAAGTTCTATACAGAGAAAAATAAAAGTGTTACAAATTAAATACAAAAATGATGAAAATAGATTGCACAAAATACATTAATACATTATATTTAGGTAAAAGCACAGTATTTTATCAGTTTTCCCTTACTAAAAAAAAAATAAATGTTTGGGAAATATCCAAAAACTAGTAAGTGAAGTCCAGAAGGTATTTGGTCATAGAATTTTAAACATTTTATTTAATATTATGTTTGGATTCATTTGTTATTACTTTCTCTGCTATTTCTCAGATTGCATCAATCTTTAATTAATTTTTCAATTACATTTTTCTAGTCAGAAATGTTGCCTCCTCTAACAGATAAATCTCGAGGAGTTCTATTTTAAGTGCTATTTTCTTTGACTTTTAATAAGTGCAGTAAGAAACATTTACTCATAGTACAACAAACATTGTAAATACAGAAAATATTTAACAAAAATATTGAATTCTAATTGTTGATAAACATATTAGGCCACTACATATGATAGAATTAAGCTATTTTTGTTTTATAATGAATGGTAATGATGAAGCCAACTATACTAAATTCTTATACTAAATTGTGCCCCCATTGGTATATTTTTGGTAAATATTTCTTTAATAAATTTCCCTGTAATCTATTACTTACAAATTCAGAAAACTGATACTCAAAGGTTTCATTAAAATATATGCTCACAGTTTTCTTTGGGAAACCGAAACTTAGCCAAGTTTATTCACTGGAACACTGTGCTGTGCATGCTGTGTCCCTTCAGTTGTGTTTAACTCTTTGCAACTCTATGGACTGTAGCCCACCTGGCTGCTCTGTTCATGGGATTCTGCAGGCAAGAATACTAGAGTGAGTTGCCATACCCTCCTCCAGAGGATCTTCCTCATCTAAGGTTTGAACTACCATCTCTTAAGTCTCCTACGTTGGCAGGCAGGTTCCCTACCACTAGTGCTACCTCAGAAGCCCACTGGACTTCCAGGGAATTCCCAAAATATGAACAGCTATCTTCAGGGTATGGGCAAATCTACAACGGTGCACATTGTTCTTTGGGAGGTCCCCTGGAGAAGGAAATGGCAACCCACTCCAGAATTCTTGCCTGGGAAATCCCATGGGCAAAGGAGGAACTGGGCAGGCTACAGTCCATGGGGTTGCAAAGTCTGACATGATTTAGTGACTCGACAACAGTAACAACAAAACATCATTCTTTAAAATTTTCTAATTTTGCCATTTTGTGCGATATATTTGGAAAATAGATTAGGAAAAATCGCTTATCTCTAGAAGGCTTCACCACTTACATTACTCTTCAAGTTTATAAATTTCCAAAATACTTCAAGAAATTCATAGCTATTGAAAAGAATATTGAAAGGAATATGGTAGTCAGGTAGAAATTACTGGGCTGTCGGTATAGAACTCTGAGACCTTGGTCTTGTTTTCAGTAAACATCCTGCTCCATTGTCCTAAATTCTTGAAATGTATCTTTAGTCTGATAAATTATCAGCATTCAGATCCAGGGAAGGGCAGTAATTAAACTCTCTTCCATATGCCTGAGGGAAAAAACACCGATGATCATTAATCTTAACCCCGTACATCTGGCCCATGGTAAAATGACAAAAGTATATGATTGAAAACACTCAGAAGCTTTTATCTTAGAGGGCTTTCCTCTTTGTGGATTTTTTCAGATATACATCGTCATTGATGTTTTGATTACCTATGAGTGTGTGTGCTCAGTCGCTAAGTCATGTCTACTTCTGCAGAGCTGTGGACTGTAGCTTGCCAGGCTCCTCTGTTCGTGAGAGTCTCCAAGCAAGAATACTGAAGTGGGTTGCCATTATCTGCTCCAGGGATTTTCTTGATCCAGGAATTGAACCTACATCTCTTGCATTTCCTGCATTGGCAGGCAAATTCTTTACCAATGAGCCACTTGGAAAGCTCCCATTACATAAACAGGATTGATTAAATCATTGGCTTTTAGCCATTAATCCACATTTCAGCTCCTCTCCTGTACCTTGAGGTGAGGAGAATGGGACTAAATTTTCCTAATCACGTGGTTGATTCTCCTGTTAGCAACCCCCTATCCCTAGGTGGGGTACAAAAGTCTCCTCATTAACATAACAAGAGACATCTTTACTGTTGTCTTCTCTTATGAAATTCAAAGAGCTTCAGGAGCTCTGTGACAGAAATGAGGATGAAGACCAAATACATATTTCTTATTATAAGTCACAATATCACATATGTCTTTTCCCACAGGTATTCACTTTCAGGAATTTGGTTGCGCCTATTATTATTGACACATTACTTCCACTCTCTCTCCAGAGGAATTATGATTCACATTTAATGGTAAAGTATCATTTTATGCACAGAATTCCCCACCCATCCCCCAACCATAGGAAGTGAGTGGCTATATAGGTAATATAAATTTGTCATCTTTTATGGCATATATTTACTAATTATTTCCTAAATGTTGATAAATTAAAAAAAATAATGCACAGATTTAACATCATGTTTTTAGTCACATAAACATATAGAAATGTTTATTGAGAAGATTATGAAATAATTATTCTTTTATTCCTAATTAACAATATTTAGTTATTTTTCAAAAAAGTATATAATTTAAAAAGAGACTAATACTTCATAAGAATTGCCTTCATCCTGACTTACCAGACATTAAGAGTTCCAAGGGGAGCCACAGGTTAGGTTAAAATTAGGACTCTGATCGTAGTAAGATTTATACCTATAGTGTCTGAAATGAATTGTCCAACTCCAAGTATAAAATATATCTTAATTTATATTACCTTAACTTTTCCTTTTTTCATAAAATTATATGAGAATTCTAATGTACACAAACATGTACATAATCTGTGATATGTATAATCAAACTCTGACATTTTGGTTCAAAGAAATTATATTACAATTCTGTTGAGGTTTATTACCCCAAAAATGGAATTCATAAATAAAATAAAATGAAAATAACTTGGGTTATATGTCCAACTCTTTGCTACCCCATGGACTCTACAGTCCATGGAATTCTCCAGGCCAGAATACTGAAGTGGGCAGCCATTCCCTTCTCCAGAGGATCTTCCCAATTCAGGGGTCAAATGCAGGTCTCTCACATTGCAGGCAGATTCTTAATCATCTGAGCCACCAGGGAAGTGTGTAGTACTATAAGCACCACCAACAAAAGTTTGTAAATGTGTTGAATATTTTTGGTTTAAAATAATTAGCATGGTGGATATTAAAAATATTTTACAAGAAACTGATAGCAATAAAAATTGATTATATAATAGCTATTATCATTAATTAATGACATTATAAAATTTAACTTTGATTTTTTAAGTTAAAAATTTTTCTTTCTATAATTTCAGTCCTTACTGCTTCATTTTCAAGAGCATAAAAGCAAACTTGTTTGTAAGAGATTTTACAACCAATCAGAATTATTTATTGGATGAGCAAAGCATACTATGGATCCATAGCTAAATTTAGTTCTTTTGTTTGCTTATTTCCTTGTTTTACTTTAAAATTTTAGTTAGATTTGGAATGTGTTCTCTCTTAACATTAGTCTTTTTATAATGTGTTACAATTTTGATGCTTATATTTTTTGCTCTAATAAATCATTTACATTTTAATCACATGAACACCAGCTATGAAAATGAAAGATATTGATCCTTTTATTTCTTAACACAAATCTGAAAGCTTCCAGTGAAATAAAATAGAAGAGAATAATAAAGAACTTCCTACACTAGCTTGTGCTTCTTTTAATAAACATCTTTGGTTTTCTTCTTACTATTAGAGATGAAAAGAAGTGGCATCATTTTCTATTCTGCACAACTCAAAGTATTTTGCAGCCATTGTAGCATAACACCACTGAAAGAACACAGGCTTTATTGAGAGACAACTTGAATTTTAGTTCTAACTCTACCAGTTACTCACTATGGGACACTGGGTGAGATGCTTAATTTTTATAAGCCTGAGGATCCTGATTAGTAAAGTAGTGATGATCACATCTAACTCAACATACTGTGAGGATTAAATGAAATAATGTATGCAGAAGAGATTAGCACTGCAAGCAGTAAAAGATGGTAACTGTTCTATTAAAATTATTATTATTGTTACTGCTATCCCAAAACAGTTATTGGGTTAGAACTGGCACCTCTTCTCAAGTCACCTCTCCCAAGATCAAAAATTAATTATAAAGAAAGAGCATTTGGTTACATAGCATTAAACCTGCCACTACCTACTCTACTTTTTCCTTGTGTCTGGTAATTTCAGCAGTCAAACATATCATGGGGGAAATGGATTGCTCTCAGAACAGACCCTTGAATAATGGGGAAGAAATGTGCCTTGACTTGAACAGTAACTGATACAATTATTGTTCCTCATATGTTACAGAGAATATAAAGAATGTGCTCAATTATGCATAGCTATAATATTTGAGTATTAAGTTACATAGTTATCAATTTTTTTATTATATAAGTGACTGACATGTTTAAAATGAGATTCTGAAATGCCAATTTAATTTGCATATTGTGAGGAGTTTAAAAAATATTCTAGCATACACACCTATTAAAATTGCCATAGTCACCTCTATTAGTATATTTTTCCTAGGACAACTTCTCCCTAAAGATTCCTCCCTGATCCTTCTTTTTCATAATTCTTAAACTTTTGTTAACTAGTTGGAACCCTAACAGCACTTTGAACTGTATAACAAAAAATAACTGTATTTGTTGAGTGCTTAATATGTGCTGATGTAGTTTTGTTTAATTATTTTAAAATATCTGTAACACAATATTTTCATTTTAAAGTTAAAACTAACATTGTTAAGTTTGTTACTATAATGATTTCTATAATAAAAATGTTAAAGAAATAACTTATTGAGAAATCTCTAAAAGCAATTAACTTTTAGGTATATTTTCAGCTCCACAATGTGAATTCTTGCTTTCGTTAAGGACTTCTTATTCTGTTATCTTTTTAAACAACTCACAACTATTTTTGGAATGATGGAGGTCAGTTGATGAGACAAGATGTTAACAGGTCAGGTACATGTTACAAACTTTCTTATTTAGGTGACTTACAACCACTTTACATAAATCAATACTATTACCTGTTTAAAGCAAAACACAGCTTCCCAATTTCTCACATACTTTAATCTCATGTTTTCATTGTCTTCCTTATAAATGATACCTAAAATAATAGCAATTTGAAGTGAGTACACATTTTTAGGTATAAAGAAATTATGTCTTGTCTCTTCACATTTACATTTCAATGCCTCCCTTCCCTCTTGTCTTTCTTCTACATTCCACCTTAAACCAATTGGTCACAGAGTGAGTGATAATATGTTTAATAATGTTTAGTGCGGCAGTGATTGTAATAATGTAATTCATTAAGAAATCAAACCCTCAAAGGCCTTTACTGAATATTTATAAAGTTAGATATTACTGAATAAACTCAATTTATTTGCAGTGGTTATTTACAGAAGACAATAGAAGAAAACATGGAAAGATTACAAGGGGAGTGCCTGAAGTGTTTGCATGGAGGTGTATATATTGGGCTTCCCAGGTGACTCAGTGGAAAAGAATTCCTCTGCTAATGCAGGAGACACAGGAGACACAAGTTCAGTACCCGGGTTGGGAAGATCCCCTGGAGGAGTAAATGGCACCCCACTCTAATATTCTTGCCTGGAAAATTCCATGAACAGAAGAGCCCGGTCGAGCCTACATGGATCACAAAGAGCTGGACATGCCTGAGCACGCATATGTGTGTGTGTGTGTGTGTGTGTGTGTGTGTGTGTGTGTGTGTATATATAAAATCCCTCCACACCCATTGCCTATCCTGGTGACTTTCAGTTTTTCTTGCACACAGAAAATGGACAACATAGTTGATAGAAATTATGTGTAGCTAGAATATCTATTGATAGAATGAAATGAATTCATAGATAATCATAGGATTGAATTATTGACTTGAAACTGAATCATGGATAATCTTTCTAAACCTCCTCAACTCCTTTCTCTAATTATTTGTTTGTAAGCTGGTAAGACAGTCTGGTGAATTGAGAATGAAAAGATGTTTTTATTTTGTACATTTTCCACCATCAATCAGTGATTTACATAGTGAATTTATTCTTAACTCTTATTTGAAGACAAAACAAAAAACCTTGACCACTGTTACCATAATAAACTGACAAAGTTTTATAAAGAAGGCAATAAAATGAGGCACTTAGACAGATTTCAAATCTTCTAAATGCTACCTTCCGGCTAGAAGGGAAAATCCCTAAATGCTTGCTACTGCAATAAATAAACTCTGCCCACTCTGTTGACTATTATTGGAGCTCACTGGAGACTATTTCTAGCAAGGCACCATATGGTGCTTTCGTTTATATTACACACTGGAGCATACAAGCAATATATTCCATTCTGTTGAAGAATATATGAAGATTTATTGGAGTAGAATTCACTGTATCATTTGGTTTAAATCAAATACATGAGATTTGCCAACCTTACTAATTACTTTGGGAAATATGATAAAAATAATTTTCAGTTTTTATCCTGGAAAGGTCATCTTATTCCAGCTTGAGATATCTCTCAAACTTTTTCTTAGGAACAGGAACTTGATGTTCCATTAGCATAATTGCATGCATCCTTCAAGCCTTGAGGAAGACTTCTGACACACTGAAATTTTAACTGTGTCTGACTCCTCATTTTTTTTTTTTTTGAGTAATTTCTCCAAAAAAATCCTACAGGATCAACAAAGTTATGTGTCATACGGAGGATTAAGGACATTGAAGATGTCTGTTCTGTGATAATAAATTTCTTCACTCCTTTAAAATGGAAACCTCAGAGGAAGTGATTTTGAAATGAGAAATTAAGGCTTAGAAACAAGGGGTCATACATAGTTAACCTCTATTATCACCAACAACTGAAAACCATATTAGTCTTGAGAGCAATCAGATAAAATTTAGCAAATTGCCTGAATATTGGATAAGAAAGACAATACCCTTTGCTAATATAAATTGAAACTGAACTGCATTTTAAGACACATTTTCTTTCCTGTATTAATGCATAATGTTTTAAATATTTATGTGAGAGGAATTGTATTTTTAAAATAGCAAAAATTATCACTAATTGGCAAATCTGGAAACATTACTGGCTTATAGGCAACATGTTCGGCTATAATTTTTAACTCTTTGCTGCCTTCATGGAAATAATTCATTGAGTTTTGTTCTTTTCTTTAAACAAATATAAGAATATGGAAAAAATGGATGTCAAAAATTATTTACTGTTTGTAGTCCTTGATTTTAAATTATAAGTATTCGTACATCTTATTTATTGATACAGTTGAAATCTAAAGATACAATGGAGAATATTATTCTGAAACCATGTCAAAGGATGAAATTAGTCAAAGAAGAAAAAAAAAAGGGGGGGGTACTAGTTTTAAGTAAATATTCTAAATGGACTTCCCAGATGACTCAATGGTAAAGAATTCACCTGCCAAGCAGGAGACATGGGTACGACGCCTGGATCAGGAAGATTTCTAGAGAAGGAAATAGCAATCTACTTCAGTATTCTTGCCTGAAAAATTCCATAGACAGAGGTGCCTAACAGGCTACAGTCTATAAGGTTGCAAAGAGTTGGACATAACTAAGACTTTCACTTTTCAAAGACCCTTTCAGACTTGTTCAGAACAGTGTGAAACAGCGTGGAAAAGGATATGCTTGCTTCCACACCCAGACTGATATGTAACAATCTGGAGGAAGAAAGTCATTCCAACTCCCATTGTACTTCATCCTCTTTCAATGAAAATTTCCCTCTGAAAAGGAGATTTGAAAAACAATAGTAGAGAAAAACAGGCATAGAGATGAGCTGAGTCATTTAAGACAGAGCCTATGTGCCTTAAATGAATCAATAAACTTTGATTCATTGCAGGGTACATAGTTACCCAGTGTTCTGGTCCAAGTTGCTATGTAACCAGTACTTTCCTATGAATGGAAAGTGAAGCAAACCATCTACATTCAGTTCAGTTCGGTTCAGTTCAGTCACTCAGTCGTGTCTGACTCTCTGCAACCCCATGAATCACAGCACGCCAGGCCTCCCTGTCCATCACCAACTCCCAGAGTTAACTCACACTCGCGTCCATCGAGTCAGTGATGCCATCCAGCCATCTCATCCTCGGTCTTTCCCTTCTCCTCCTCCCCTAAATCCCTCCCAGCACCAGTCTTTTCCAATGAGTCAACTCTTCCTATGAGGTGGCCAAAGTACTGGAGCTTTAGCCTTAGCATCATTCCTTCCAAAGAAATCCCACGGCTGATCTCCTTCAGAATGGACTGGTTGGATCTCCTTGCAGTCCAAGGGACTCTCAAGAGTCTTCTCCAACACCACAGTTCAAAAGCATCAATTCTTCGGCGCTCAGCCTTCTTCACAGTCCAACTCTCACATCCATACATGACTACTGGAAAAACCATAGCCTTGACTAGACGGACCTTAGTTGGCAAGGTAATGTCTCTACTTTTGAATATGCTATCTAGGTTGGTCATAACTTTTCTTCCAAGGAGTAAGTGTCTTTTGATTTCATGGCTGCAGTCACCATCTGCAGTGATTTTGGAGCCCAGAAAAATAAAGTCTGACACTGTTTCCACTGTTTCCCCTTCTATTTCCCATGAAGTGATGGGACTGGATGCCATGATCTTCATTTTCTGAATGTTGAGCCTTAAGCCAACTTTTTCACTCTCATCTTTCACTTTCATCAAGAGGCTCTTTATTTCTACATTAGAGACTGGCAAACTGTGGCCCTGGGCCAAAGCCAGTTCACAGTTTGTGTGCTTTTGCTTTTTTTTTTTTTTTTAAGTAAGTGTTATTACAACTCAGTTTCACCCACTGTCAGTGGCTGCTTTTGTACCACAAAGGCATATTTGACTAATTACTGAAGAGACCACAGGACCAACATGGACAAAAATATCTTCTATCTTGCCTCCAACAAAGAAAGTTTGCCAATCATGCTATAGATGTGTATTTGAAAAGTGTAGACACTTAGGTTGTTTTCTGTTTCTCTACCCATTAAGGTTTAATACACCATCAGTGTGAAAGCAAATGATCATTGCTTTCTTAAAATAATTTTTTAATCTTAGAGAATTACCTTTGAAAGTTAATTTATTTAAGAAAATTAATTTTAACACATTTTACCATTTATTGTTCCTATACTGCACAAGCAAAATACCTTTTATGAGAATGCAGTAACTCCAACAAAAATAGTTTACCAATATGGGAATCATCTCAAAGAAGAATATGAGATGGTACAAACATTTTCTTTGAGAAATGTTCATGTATACTGCCACAAGAGTGTAACAACAGGAGCTCGTATCACCATAGGGTTTTGATTACACAGTGTGAGTAAACTAAATTCACTTATGCTGCGCATTAGAGTCTCTGGAGAGGATAATCAATGCAAATAGATATAAAGATGGCTCTCAAATTCAGCATCCTTCCAATAACGAGAAGAGATGATGTATTTTTGAAGAGCTAAAATTTTAAATTGGAATTCCCTGCTGTATATATTTTAAACTAGAATCATTATCAAAGTAAACAAAGAAACTCAATATTATTATTAGCAGTAATGTTATCACTACTACTAATAATACTGAGTACTCTTAATGTTATCATAAGCTTCCCTGGTGGCTCAGATGGTAAAGAATCTGTCTACAATGCAGAAGACCTGAGTTGGATCACTGGGTTGGGAAGATCCTCTGAAGAAGAGAACAGCTACCCACTACAATACTCTTGCCTGGAAAATCTCATGGACGAGGATCTTGGCAAGCTACAGTCCATGAGGTAACAAAGAGGCAGACATGACTGAGTGACTAAGGCTTCAATACTTTAATCTTATCTCTGTGATTAATATTACAAATAGAAGTGATGGAAGCATTTGAAAACCTTTATTTAACTAAACTCTAATTGACATTCTGTTTTTGATGTCTTAACTGAGGCATAAATTGTTGCCATTGATGGTAATATCTATTATCACTAAACTAAACTTATGTTTAGAAATTAAAATAAATCCAACACTGGACTTAGTTTTTCCTTTAATATTGAAGAACAATGACTTAACAACTTTTTTCATCCGCATTCACACATTCTGTTAAAATTATTACAACAAATATATATCAATATCTGACAATCTGCTGATGAAATTGCAATGAATCAATTATTAATTGTATTGTCAATTGCATGAAGTCAAAGATACTACAATATGTTTGACTATATATATTCCATATACCTAGTCTTTTCAGTCAGATCAACTGGTAAATGAATCACAGTAGATGCTCACTTAAAGTTTCTATGAATTGGGTGATGTATTTAACATGTCTGGGTTATAAATATTATGTTTCTTTTAAAAAAAGTCTTTATTGAACTACTACTATAAAAACAGTACACTATATTCTTGTTCAGTCACTCAGTTGTGTCCCACTCTTTGTGACCTCATAGACTGTAACATGTTAGGCTTCTCTGTCCCTCACTATCTCCGAGAGTTTGTGCAAACTCATGTCCTTTGAGTCTATGACGCCATTCAACCATCTCATCCACTGTTTCCTCCTTCTCCTCCTGCCTTCAGTCTTTCCAGCATCAGGGTCTTTTCCACTGAGTTGGCTCTTTTTATCAGGTGGCCAAAGTATTGGAGCTTCAGCATCAGTTCTTCTAATGAATATTCAGTGTTGATTTTCTTTAGGATTGACTGGTTTGATCTCCTTGTGGTCCAAGGGACTCTCAAGAGTCTTCTCCAGTACCAGTTTTAAACTACCAATTCTTCAGCTTTCACCCTTCTTTAAGGCCCAACTTTCATATACATACATAGAAAATCTCACATGCATATATGGAAAACCATAGTTTTGACTAGACAGACCTTTGCTGCAAAAGTGATGTCGCTGCTTTTTAATATGCTCTCTAGTTTTATCATAGCTTTTCTTCCAAGGAGCAAGCATCTTTTAATTCCATGGCTGCAGCCACCATCTCTATACACTAGTCTTTGAAAATTTTAAGGATGATTGGTAATTAAATCACAGTTATTTTAATTCTCTCTCTACTAAGTGAGGGATTTAACAAGTCTGAGCCTTGTATACCTCATCTCCAAAATGAGGATGCCAATATCTTGTTATTAAGATCAAATATTGTTTAGATGACATGTAAGTTGTTCCTAGCACATGGTGGCCTAAAAGAAACACTCAGCAAAATCACTGACACCATCATCATAAGTAAAAATTGAGACAGATGCTAGAAAATACTAATAAGCAAGAACTATTCACATTTTCCACGTATGAGTTTCTTTGGTTAACCAAACAAATATGCTCATCCTTGTCCCTTGCTTTCTTTACAATAAAGACTGGGGGATGGAAGAGTTCTCTTTGTCTACCTTCTTTACATGTTTAGACCACCATTTCATATAGTTCTGAATGGAGGAAGTTAGAAATATGCAGCATTTATTCCTTTATTCCCCACCCTGATTAAAGGAACCGATATGCTGGTACCTTGCCTTCCCATTCTTTGTTTTAGAATTTCAATATTATGCCTGGAGCTTCAGCTACCATCTTAAGACTATAATGTAAAATATATAATAGAAACACCAGGAGAATTTTTGAGCACCAAGACAAATTTTTATATTTGTGTGCATACATGTAATTTTCTACGGAATGTTTTCTATTGTTGTTTACAATTAAGTGAACATGTTAATCTGTATCACTTATTTGTAATATGGNCCTGGAGCTTCAGCTACCATCTTAAGACTATAATGTAAAATATATAATAGAAACACCAGGAGAATTTTTGAGCACCAAGACAAATTTTTATATTTGTGTGCATACATGTAATTTTCTACGGAATGTTTTCTATTGTTGTTTACAATTAAGTGAACATGTTAATCTGTATCACTTATTTGTAATATGGTGCTTCCCAGGTAGTTCAGTGGTAAAGAATCCACCTGCCAATACAAGAAACACAGAGGATACAGCTTTGGTCCCTGGGTTGGGAAAATCCCCTGGAGGAGGAAATGCAACCCACTCTAGTATTGTTGGCCTGGGAAATTTCATGGACAGAGGCATCTAGCAGGCTACAGTCCATGGGATTGCAAATTTCAAACATGACTGAGCACTGAGTATGAACAATGTGTAATATATATACATACCAATTAGAAATATAAAAGAAATGACTAGATCCATGTAGACATTATTTAGACATGTTCAATGTATATATTTAAATAAAAGTTACAAGTTGCAGATTTCTGAGAGTATGTTTAACCAATAATAAGTCATGAAGCCAACTACACACAAAAAATTTAAGTGTTGTATTTGAGCTAGGATAAATAGATGAGGCTGTGTACATACATGGAATTGTATGTACCAGATGATTAAATTTTATATTTGTTATATAAGTCTGTAAGGTAGGTGAAGATGGCAGAGCAGTGCAAAAATGACCAGTTTTCTTATTAGACATATTCATATTGCGATATTTGCTAAAATGTGAATACTTGGAATATTGTTACATGAATAACTCATAAACTCAAGGAGTATGTTAAGTATCATACTAAATAATACTGAGAGCTTATGAATAAAACTATATGAGAGAGAGGTAAGTGTTCATTAACTAAATCCAATTTAGTTGAGTTTAGGAAATGCCCTGGAAGCTTAATGACACTTAATGCACTATTTCACTAGCTAAATATGCTGTATACTTTTACTGTGAATTATAGTATTTGTTATACTATAATTATTATATTTGTTGTTATTGAAAGTACCATGACAAATACTAATTTTTAAGCTGTAAAGCTAAAAAAATAAGATGTAGATAAAGTTGTTCCAGTTCTGTATTTAAAATGATCTCTTGAGTAAAAATTATCAGTTTAAAACTGAATTAATGAATAATTTACAGCAATAAATTAGTCAATAGAGTATTTCTATGTCTTGAGGGTGAAACTGATTTCAATACTTGAACCTTCCTGACTTCAGATAGGATAGTAAACTTCATTACCTAAACTGATCTTTTAATTCCATGAATTTATGGCAATATTCCTGAATCACATGTCCAAAACATGATTGTTTACTTCTAATACATTTTTCATCTGTGTCCACAAAAAGGAAGCATTAAAAAAAAATCAAACTTTTTGAAGCTATTTTGTTGGAGTGCTTTTGAACTGAGACTAAACAAAATTACTAGGGTTGAGTTGTAGTCTTAGAAAATGTAGTTACTCATGAGAATACTTACACTGTTCTAGATGCTAGTGAAATAAGTTTAGTTGTTCTTTTTTTTTTTTTTTTAACTGATTCAATTCTGCAAAGAAAATAACCATTATGTAAACTGGATTAACTTTGTTTCAATTTTGTGAAGTTTTCAATATATGCACATAACAATCCTTGTATTTAGAGGTCTTACGACTTGATGACAGAAAATAGAAAAGTAAGATTTTTGTGGTTATGTTGAATATTAGTGTAATATTTAACAATGAGCTGTCAGTTTTAATTATACAGGTAACTATAAACTCCAAATTATGTTTAGCATCCAAAAGAATGTGGTAGACCTTTGCCTCTGTGGAATAAACAAACAAACAACCATCCAACCATATTTTCTACAGTTTCACTGAAGACTGGTGAATGTAAGGGAGCCTCAATGAAACGGATTACAGAAAAGTGCTAGAGTTCCCTAAGTGGAGAATTAGGGTAGCAAATCTGAGGAAAAGCATATTTAGGATGTAGATAGGTTAAGGAATGCGTCTACAATTGGAAAGGGAATTTGGATAACGAGAAATCAAAAGAGTCTAATAACTGGACAGTTAGGGAAAATGGAAATCTCATAGTGCCTTGAGCACAAGAAACTGCCATTAAAATTCCAAATATCTTTATCCTTTACAACTCAAAAACTTACAAAATAATTAAAATTCAAGGAAGAGTTAAAAATAGAATAATATATTCAATCTTCACATTTATCAGCTGATTACTGTGCTTGAATTTCTGGACTTTTCCAGGGAAGCAGCCAAAAGGGATCAGACTACATGGTGCTAAACTATGCCACTTCAGCTTACGTGTTATTTAAAGTTGAAGGCAAACAGCACATTCAAAGAAAAACATTTACCTCTCTCTTAAAAATTTAGACTGGGGCCTGGCTCAGAGAGAGAGCTATCACCAAATATAATTTTCATCTAAATGGCTCATCTAATTTGAAGGACAAACACCTAAATACCAAACACTTGCTCTGGGAAAGACTGAAAGCAAGGAGTACCAGGCAACAGAGGATGAGGTGATCGGATGGCATCACCGATTCAATGGACATAAGTTTGAGCAAATTCCAAGAGATAGTGAAGGACAGGGAAATCTGGTGTGCTGCAGTCTATGGGGTTGCAAAGAGCTGGACACAACTTAAAGACTGAAAAACAGCAACAACAATTGCTCTTCTTATTGTCCTCTGAACTACTCTCCTCCCTTTCTAGTCCCAGGCCCCTATCTCTCTCCTAAGCTCAGTGGAATATAAAACTCAACTGCCTGTCTTGCCCTTCAGTTTAATATTTTAAGGGGGTCTCATGGCTGGAGAATCCCAGGGATGGGGGAGCCTGGTGGGCTGCCATCTATAGGGTCGCACAGAGTGAGACACAACTGAAGCGACTTAGCAGCAGCAGCAGCATATATACATGGGCTTCCATGATAGGTCAGACAGTAAAGAGTCTGCTGCAATCAAGGGGACCACGGTTCAACCCCTGGGTCAGGAAGATCACCTGGAGAAGGGAATAGCTACCCACTCCTGTGTTCTTGTCTGGAGAATTCCAGGGACAGAGGAGCCTGGAGGGCTACAGTCCATGGGGTTGCAAAGAGTCCAACACAACTAAGCGACTAACACTTTCACTTTCAAACACTTTTCACTTTGTTTGCTTTATGTAAATATATAAAATTAAATTATATACTATACATATATAATTCAATTTTCTCTGCTATTAATATGTTTGTCAATTTCGTTGGACCATTTAAATAACCTAAAAAGGGAGAAGAAAAAATTTTTTTCCCAGATAAAGCTAAATATAAAGCAAAAGCATAGAAAAATACTGCCTGCTTTCCAATCTAAACATTGTCAAAGTGAAAATGAAGTCACTCAGTCATGTCCGGCTCTTTGCAATCCATGGACTGTAGCCTACCAGGCTTCTCTGTCCAAGGGATTCTTCAGGCAAGAATACTGGAGTGGGTTACCATTTCCTTCTCCAGGGGATCGTCCTGACCCAGGGATAAACACCGTCAAGGTCCAAGGAAATATCTGAGAGTTAGTTTAACCAGAGGTGTATGCACTATAAGCAACTCAGTTGGGCTCTTGCTCTTGCCAACTACCCCAAAATGAGAACATTTACACTATGTGGAAAGAGCAAACAGAATTTTACTTCAGACACCACTATGCTTTACTACACTGTGTCTGTGTTAGTTGCTCAGTTGTATCTGACTCTTTAGTACCACATGGACTGTAGTCCATCAGGCTCTTCTGTCCATGGAATTCTCTAGGCAAGAATACTGGAGTGGGTTGCCATTTTCTTCTCCAGGGGACCTTTCTGACCCAGGAACCGAAGCCAGTTCTCTCGCATTGCAGACAGATGCTTCACTGTTTGAACTACTAGGAAAGCCCACATTATTTCTGGGATATAGGAGAAAAATGAGTGTAGAATGATGTCACCAAATGGTAACATAAGTTATTCTTGACTTTGCAAGAACAATGCAATATGCAGAACAATGAATGTGTATTCAACCAATGAGGGAATGTTTGAAAATAGGGGTAAAGCTGAAGCACCTCTCCATCGTAGAGACTTAAACAGACTGTGTTTGAAGGTTTAGAGAAGTTGCTACACTTGACCACATTGCCCCTCCCCCTGAGAGTGCAAAACAACACAGAGCTTCTGGTTCCAGTGGGAAAAAAGTAACCAGGTGAAACAACTCATCATTGTGAATTACTTTGTGGGAGCCTCTACTTTGATCTTACACCACAGCAATTGCAGCTGAATCTCTGGGTTCCAGTCAGTTGAAATCCTACTTTGGTGAAGAAAGTGAGAAGGCTTGCAACAAGGAGCACATAGTTCCTACCTGAAGTGCTCAAGTAGGACCAGCAGCTTTGCTCATCTGCAGAACCAAGTCAAGGTTGCACTCTCATCAGGAAATGTGGCAGGTCCAGGTCTACCTAATTTAGATCCTCAGACAAATTTTTTCTGGTCCTGGAGGCTGGTTGGCCTATCTCAGCAGATGTGTTGAGTTACAGCTCCACCCTCTATAGAGAGTGACTTCTGGTCTCATCTGACCAGAAGGACTGGTGACCATTCCTGGTTCAACTCAGTGGTGCTTGAGAAGTGAGCAGCCAGATTATTCACTCCCAGAGCAAAACAAATACCAGTGGAGGCTCCCTGTGCTAGACACAATCAAGGGGACTAATCCATTGCCTTGCCTGAGGGTAGCTCCCAGCCTATTCCAAGAAAGGCTAGTTGGAGAATTGAGAGTAGCCTAGAGTGGACCCTCCCCTTTCCATTCAGGCAAGGAAGGTGAGTCATAGCCCTACCCACTCTGGAAAGAGTCTTCCTATCCCATCTGACCACCACGGCTGTTATCAACTCTTGGAAGCTGCACTGGCCCAGCAGGGGACAAGCTGAGAGAGGGCAGACTGAGCTGACAGTTCACATAGCAAAGTCAGTGACACTGTTTGATCAGGGAAATTTGAATGTGGATCAACTTGAGTTAAGATAACAAACAAAGAGCTTTACTATTTTTGGAAGTACTTCTTTAGATATGCCCAAGTAAGGAATTTAACTTGTATCTCTGCTCATCTCTGAATACAGCCTTGAGTCTGTCTAACCAGGGAACCTAACCATGTAGCACATAGGAAGCTGGGTAACCTATTCAGCAGTGCTAAGTGTCACTTGAACAGATTGCACAGCCCATAGAGCAGAGCAAACCTGGTGGCCTCACTTGACCAGGAAGTTCAGTATACAGTCAAGCCTGCTTTGGATCTCCAAACAAAGAACTGTACAAAGTTTGGGCATGGATCTGCTGCTCTGCCAGGGCAGGGAATCTTAATCATAGCCACATTTTCAACTGAGTAGAGAACCTAGACTCAACCATCTAGTAAGCTTGTCCAGAGAAGTTAGACAATTATGGAGCTCATCCTATAGTCCCACTTGGGTAGGGAAGCAAGTCAGCAGTCCTGTCCAACTTTTTCCACCCTCTAGCACAGTCCCTCATCTCAGAACTACTACAGTTGCCTTGCCCACAAGCAGTCCATAAATCCTTAAAGCCTCCCTACCCAAGCACATTAACTGTAGACACATCCAGAAAGTCAATCTGAGCTGTCTCTGCCACAGCAAACATAATGTCTAGAAAAGGAATTTTTATTACTCAAATGTGCAAATTTCATATAAGGAGTCAAGGATCACAGTTTAGTTCAGTTCCATCGCTCAGTTGTGTCTGATTCTTTGCAACCCCATGAACTGCAGCTCGTCACGCCTCCCTGTCCATCAACAACTGCCAGAGTTTACTCAAACTCATGTCCTTTGAGTCAGTGATGCCATCCAACCATCTCATCCTCTGTTGTCCCCTTCTTCTCCCCACTTCAATCTTTCCCAGCATCAGGGTCTTTTCCAATGAGTCAGCTCTTTGCATGAGGTGACCAAAGTATTGGAGTTTAAGCTTCAATATCAATCCTTCCAATGAACATTCAGGACTGATCTCCTTTAGGATGGACTGGTTAGATCTCCTTGCAATCCAAGGGACTCTCAAGAATCTTCTCCAACACCACAGTTCAAAAGCATCAATTCTTTGGTGTTCAGCTTTCTTTATAGTCCAACTCTCACATCCATACATGACTACTGGAAAATCATAGCTTTGACGAGACAGACTTTGGTTGGCAAAGGTCTCTACTTTTTAATATGCTGTCTAGATTGGTCATAACTTTTCTCCCAAGGAGCAAACATCTTGTAATTCCATGGCTGCAGTCACCATCTGCAGTGATTTTGGAGCCCCCCAAAATAAAATCTGTCACTGTTTCCACTGTATCCCCATCTATTTGCCAAGAAGTGATGAGACCAGAAGCCAAGATCACAAAGAGATGGGATTTTCACTATTAAAGATTGGAATTTAAACTTTGAAAGGGACAAATTAGAATATCAGTAGAAATTCTGAAATTATGGTTATACATATATAATGGTATGTGTATTGTGTGTATTATATACAGTTGTGTAGTTATCTTCAAGCTTTTTCCACTGAGTGGGTTTAGCATAGCATTATCCAATAGAATTTCCTATGATGGAAATATTTTATATCTTTGCTGTCCAATATGTAACTAGCCACATTTGGTTGTAAATACTTGAAATGTATCTAGTATGACTGAGAAACTTACTTTTAATTGTATGTAATTAAAATTAATATTTATGTTAAAAAAAACTACATATTGATAATGGATATTTTATTTGACATCATAGAACTAGCAAGTAAGCATATGCCATTAGCAATGAACACACAAGAGAACCCAATTTTTGATTTTCACTAAGAAAAATCAGGACTTTTAGAGAAAAGGTTGATTCCAGAGCTGGGTCAGGGAATGTATGATATGAGCTTGAAGAATTTTAGTATAAGAAAGAAACAAAGGAGTTCTTAAAGAATGAAGAGTCATATCAAAACATTATGGGAACCAGCTTGAAGGATTCCTGCTAGTCGTATAAGTCATATTTCATTTGAACATGAAAATAAACACTGATTATAATAAATTATAATCCAGTAGATTAAAAAAATCAATGAGCCCATTGAATATACATAATACACAAATAGGGAGAAAAGAAAGGACTATTTCTTAAGGTAGAATGTCAACTGATAATAGCAGAAAAAAAATGGAATTAATAAATTATTAGTGGATCCAAAGACTAGTTAGTGACTCTTTGTTGAAGAAGAAGATGTTTACATGCTCTCAAAATTTCTCCTATTTATATAGTCTTAAAATGCGTCTCAAGAAAATATATCATTTGTCAGGAAAAATAATATTAACAATGAAGAGACTTGACAGACACCATCTTAAACAGTGGTCTAATTTTAAATGTACCAATATAGGGACAGCAGCAATATAGGGACAACACAAGCTATTATGTATTTCTTCATATGATACTCTGAGAAGAATATAAAATTATTTATGTAGTATTTCTGCCAAAAATGCATAACCTGAGTTCAATCATAAGGAATTTTCAGGGAAAAAAAAAATTGAAAGATATTTTTTAAAAAAGCAGTCTGTATTGTTAAAATGTCAAGGTCAAGAGAGATGGACAATATTCCAAGTGAAATGAGACTAAAAATAAGTAGCAACCAAATGCAACGCAGGATCCTAAACAAAGAAAACAAATAGCCATTAGGACCGTTAATAGTAAAACTGAGAAAATATGAGCATGAACTGAATTTAGATAATGCCATTGTATCTATGATATAATTTCTAATGTTGATAATTGCTCTGTGGTCATATAAAAGAACGTCTTTGTTCCAAGAGCGTACACATTAAATTATTTCAAGGTAAAGTGGAAAAGTTATCTCCAGTTTGTCCTCAATAATTTAGAAAAAAAATCATAAAACATATGAATGGAAATGTAAAGAATTGATAAATATGCTTAAAGAATTATTTATATAATCATTGCAACTTTTCTGTAAATTTGGAATTATAAAAATTAAATTTACATCAACTATCAATTCAGTTCAGTTCAGTTCAGTCACTCAGTCATGTCCTACCCCATGAATCGCAGCACGCCAGGCCTCCCTGTCCATCACCAACTCCCGGAGTTCACTCAGACTNAGATATTATCTGGAAAGATAATTATTTAAAAGCATAAAAGTTAAGATCAATAAATTCATGAAAATATTAATCATAATGCTTAAAAGGGTAATTTCAAAAAGAAAAGAAGACAATATATTTTCTTCTGTCAAATCTGCAATTTTTTATTTTAGCAGTAACACAATTGCTGGCAGAGATTTAGCCAAATGTGGAGCTTCTCATGTTAGTGGAATGTAAATTGGTAAAACTATTCTGAAAGACATTTGGCAATGTGCCTTAAGATTTTTATAAAACACTTACAATAGTTGACCCACAGATTCCACTTCTAAGAATTGTAGTCTAGGAAGTAATCATAGAGGTACATGCATATCTGTGTAAGAGGATGTTCATTATTAATTTGGGTGCAGTGAATTGTAAGAAACAGCTGATATATCTATAAAAATGAGTTCAGAAAATGATAACGTAACATTACAGTGAAATACTTTGTAGTCACTAGACCCTTTAATTATTATTATTATTATTATTTTGGAAGAGCATTCACTTAACATAGGACTTCCCTGGTGGCTCAGACAGTAAGGAGTCTGCCTGCAATGCAACCTGGGTTTAAGCCCTGGGTTGTGAAGATGTCCTGGAGAAGGAAATGGCAACCCACTCCAGTATTCTTGCCTGGAAAATCCCAAGGATGGAGGAGCCTGGAAGGTTACAGTTCATGGTGTTGCAAAGAGTCGGACACAACTGAGTGACTAACACTTTCACTTACATAAAGGATTGCCTGTGATAAAACAGTAAACAATATCTGGATAGACTACTAATGAATTTTTTTTAAAAATAGAAAACAAAGACTACCAGTCAATGCTCTGAAAATAAAGAAGAGTTATTCTATTTTTTTTCTATATTTTTCAAACTTTAGCTTAATTCATATGGCAATTGTTTGTTACACTATATCCATTCTACCTTTTTTTTTAAAAAAAAAAGAAAATCACTTCTGTATGAGTTTTAGCCCTGCATATTGCCTTCCAGCAAGAGACACACATTTCTCAGCTTTAATGTGATCAATTGGCTCTAAATTTGTCCAGTAGATTGTCAGCCCATGTTTCACCCAAGTTTTCTCCCTTGGGAGTAAAACTGACTAGGAGTGAAAAGATCTGGAGCAGCTACCTTAGATTTAAATGCTGTACTAACAATTTGGACCATCCTATTTACTGATTTCTTACCTCTGGACTGTTAAAGAGAGAAAAATAAATGTTAAAGCTGCAATATTTTCTGTCTTTCCATTATAGCATATAGTACGTGATATAATAAGATAAATACATATAATTTTATAATAAAAGAATCAAGTATGTAAAGTGAGTAAATTACTAATCTTACTGTGTTAAATGCATTATAGTATGTAGAAGCCATGAGCTATCTTTAGAAGATTGTTGAGCTTGTGGTTTCCTCAAGTGTGCCTGCATGCTATGTCCTATCAGATTCATTGCAAGCCCTCAGACTGTAGTCCACCAGCCTTCTTTGTCCATGGATTTTCTGGACAAGAATATTGGAGTGGGTTGCCATTTCCTCCTCCAAGGGATCTTCCTGATCAGGGATTGAACCTGCATCTCCTGTGTCTCCTGCATTGGCAGGTGGATTCTTAACCATTGAGCCATCAGAGTAGTCCAGTTTCCTCAAGCACTGATGTTTAAAACTTGCAAGATGCTCCTACAAATCATACACAGAAGTTTTAAGAACGTGAAAATAGGACACAATTCTTGATCTACTGTGAAGTTTTTCAGATGTTTTGAAGTAGAGAATTCTTTATTGTGAGGAGCTGTTCTGTGCATTGAAGGCTTTGCTGGTGGCTCAGTGGTAAAGAATCTGCCTGCAATGCAGGAGACATTTAACAGCATCCTTGGCTTCAACCCACTGGGTGCCAGTAGCACTCTTTCAGTTGCAATAACCAAAAATAATCCAGATATTACCAAATGTCCACTGGGGCACAAAATTGTCCCTTATTGAAAACCACTGACCTACAGTAACCTCTCACCATGATGGGGAGCATAGCATACAATGAAACCATTGAGACCAAATTAATAAGCTGCTTTGGCTCTGATGCAAATTCTCTCTCTGACCAACTTCTAGTCAAGCTCTTTTGAATCCTTTTCCAACTAGGTCTCAACCTTCAGACCTTTGTGTTTGTCTTTGCATTACCTGATTTTAGCCAAAACCTTGATAAATCCTTTTAATCAAAATTTCCTACCTGGATATTTGATCAATATTTAATTAAATTTCTCATCTTCTATGTTCTCCCAGATGATATCTAATCACTCTGGTCTGCTTTCAGCAAAAATTCTGTTACATCATTTTAGCCAAACTGTTCTTTGGCTATACACTGCTACTTCATCTTGTTTTTAGAATTGAGCCCAGTTCTATACTGAAGGTTTTTTTTTTTTTTTCTTTTATTGCAATAGTTCCTGAGGTAAGTCTATTTTTACCATTGTAACTATTTTTACCATTGTAAAATCAAACCCATGTTTGATTTTCTTTGACAGGTCCACAGAGAGGTTATATCTGTTGGACAAAATTAGAAAATTCTGTTAACTGGATATTTCAGAGAATTTGAGATAAAACTCAACATAGTAGGAATTGGGAGTGTGCAATTAGTTCAGTTTGAGGTGCACTGTGTATCAGATACCTAAATATATGTATTTATTCTAAACATCTTAAGTTTCTTTTGTTAAATTTATGCCAAATATAAGGCATTTAGGTAGCCATCTCCTGAAGGAAAAAAAAAGTGGACCTCACTCTACTCCAAGGAGTCAAGTAATTTCTTATGCAACTTTTTTAATGTTAAAAAGAAAGATACCAAAGATTACAGGACATATCCACATTAAGTTCTGAGTAGCATAAATATCAGTAATGAGAAAAAAAGCTTCTGTTTTGGATACTGCTCCATAGTCTGCCTTCCTTTAGTATGAATATGATATAGAGTACATAATAAACTTCCATCAATAAAGTGCCATTTTAGCTACAATTTAGACCTGATTGATTGTTAAAGCCTCACATCCTCAAAATTAATGTTAAGTATTAGAGATAAAAGAAAGGAAAGTTTGTGGTGACAGTCATTTTCTCTAAGGCAGCAATCCTCGATCTCTTTGGCACCAGGTTTTGTGGAAGACAATTCTTCCATCCTGCTGTTTGGCCTGGTTCCTAACAGATCATGGATTGGTACTGGTCAGTGGCTTGGGGGCTGTGAAGTCCTCCTCGAAGGGATTAAATAATCTATTCATTAACAATATGTAACTCACCTGAAATATTTATTCTTATAATTCAATCTATTTGCTAGTTCATAGCTATGACCTGAATAGCTCATATTATTTTGTGTTAATACTTTTTAATAAAAACTATTCTATATTCTATTATTAAAATATTCTAATTTAAAGCAAAATTAAGATATTTAGAGATAAGATTTTTTTAAATAGTGGGGTTTAATGAAAAGAAAAGAATAAAAAGAACAACCATTAATAGATATTATCTTTATAGCTAAATATGTAGTAATGTTTTTCTTTAATAAGAATAAAATTCACATATTTCAATTAAAATATAAAATTATAATACATATTATATATATCATATAGTGACATATGTTATATACTGTATATAGCATGCTTGTTATATATTTATATTATATACTTATGTAATATATAATTACAGTATATCTGCTTAATCAGTGGAGATTTAAAATTCCAAAGAACAGTAACTATGTAAATGATTTTGTAAAAATAAAATTTTAATCTGAAGTTAGTTGATAGATATTATTTAAATATAGTGATTATGTGCATAATCTGACACACCCAGATTTTTATTGTATACAAATATCATTTGTATTTAAGTCATCATCCCCAGAGGATAATTCAATGGTTATTCTCCAGAATTCACAAAGTTTCTACTGGTCTTCTAAGTAATAGTAAACTTTTCCCAGAATACAACCAGCTTTGGAAAAAAATGTAAGTTGTGTTTCTGTTGACATCTTTTATTGTGGAAGAGATTTCCAAGTATTTAAATAGGGCCATCTAGTTTGCTCTGAATTAATTTCACTAGTGTCACTTTAGCATGGTGTTAGATTATCATACCAAGGTTAGGATTATCAAGGGCATGATTCTCCTAATTCTTATTCATATTTGATTCTATACCTAACAAGCTAACTTTACTTCAAATATAGATTTTAAATATGTACTTTTAATTCATTTTAACATCAAACTTGTAATGGTGAGACATGATAAAGCAATACAGGAATACCTCACTTGGTGATACTTTATTTTCTTGTGCTAAGCAGATGTGTTTTTTACAACCTGAAGGTTTGTGGTGACCCTGTGTTAAGCAAGTCCATCAGCACTATTTTTCCAACAGCAATTGTTCACTTTTTCTTTATGTCAAATTTTGCTTATTATTACAGTGTTTCAAATTTTCTCATTGTTATTAGATTTGATTTGGTGATTTGTAATCAAGGATCCTTGTTGTTGCTATTATAATTGTTTTGGATGCAGCAAACCATGCTCATATAAACAGTGAACTTAATAACTATTCTATGTGTTCTGACTACTCCACCTATAGGCTGTTCTTCCTCTCCTAGGAGCTCCCTATTCACTGAAACATAATGATATTGAAATTAAGTTAATTAATAATCTTATAATGTCCTCTAATTGTTCAAGTGAAAGGAAGAGTTGCTCATCTCTCACTTTAAATCAAAACCTAGAAATTATCCTTTTAGTGAGGAAGGCATGTTGAAAGCTGAGGTAGGTTGAAAGCTAGGCTTCTTGTGCCAGTTAGCCAAGCTGTGAATAAAAAGGACAAGTTCTTGAAGGAGTTTAAAAGTGCTTCTGCAAGGAACACACAAAGGTGTAAAAGCAAAACAACCTATTGCTTATGCAGAGAAAGTTTTAGTGGCCTGGTTAGACCAAACCAGCCACAATATTCCCTTAAGTTAAAATCTAATTCAGACCAAGTCTCTAATACTCTTCAATCATTTGTAAGCAGAGACAGTTTAGGAAGCTGAGGAAGAAAAGTTTGCAACTAGTAGAGGCTTGTTCTTGAGTTTGAAGGAAAGAAGCCAACTCCATAATATAAAAGTCATAGGTCAAGTAGCAAAGCTGATACAGAAGCTGCAGCAAATTATCCAGAAGATATCCATTAGGATATTAATGAAGGTGGCTACACCAAACAAGAGATTTTCAACCTAGATGAAACAACCTTTCTTTTAGAAGGAGATGCCAGCCTGTGCTTTAGTTAGAGAGAAGTCAGTGCCTGGCTTCCAAGCTTCAAATGATAGGCTGACTCACAATTGGTGACTTTAATAAGTTGAAGCCACTGTTCACTCACTGATATGAAAATTCTGCTTAAGAATTATGCTTTTTATACTCTACCTGTGCTCTACAAATAGAATAACAAAGCCTGACTGACAAAGCATATCTGTTTACAACATGGTTTGCTGAATATTTTAGGCCTCTTGGTAAGACCAGGCTTTCTTGATAGCTCAGTTGGTAAAGAATCCACCTACAATGCAGGAGACCCCAGTATGATTCCTGGGTCAGAAAGATCGCTGGAGAAGGGATAGGCTATCCACTCCAGTATTCCTTGGCTTTCCTTGTGGCTCAGCTGGTAAAGAATCCGACTGCAGTGAGGGAGACTTGGGTTTGATCCTGGATTGGGAAGATCTCTCTTCCCTGGAGAACGGAAAGGCCACCACTCCAGTATTCTGGCCTGGAGAATTCCATGGACTGTATAGTCCATGTTGTCACAAAGAGTTGGACATGACTGAATGACTTTTATGTTGACTTTCATTGGTAAGATCTACTGCTCAGAAAGAAAGATTACCTTCAAAATATGACCACTCATTGACAATACACGTGGTCACCCAAGAACTCTGACGGAGATGTGCAAATGGGATTAATATTGTTTTCCTGATACCAATACAACATTCATTTTGTATCCCATAGATTAAGGAGAAATTTCAAATTTCAAGTTTTATTATTTAAATTATATATTAATAATGTTGTAGCTGCCATAGATAGTGACTCCTCTGATGGATCTGGGCAAAGTAAGTTGAAAACCTTCTGAAAAGGATTCACAATTCCAGATGCTATTAAGAACATTATGGTTTACAGAAAGAGGCCAAAATATCAACATCTGATTCTAACTCTAATGGATGACTTTGAAGGGTTCATGATCTTAGTGTGGGAAGTAACTGCAGTTGTTCCAGAAATAGCCAAAAACTAGAATTATAAGTGGAATCTGAAGATGTAACTGAATTACTACAATCTCACAATGAAATTGTAACAGATGAGGAGTGCTTCTTGTGGATAAGCAAATAAAGTGGTTTCTTGAGATGAAATCTCCTTCTAGTGAAGATGCTTCGAAGACTGTTGAAATAATTTTAAAAAATAGACTATTACATAAATTTATTTGATAAAACAGTGGCAGGTTTTGTGAAAATGAACTTCAATTTTGAAAGAAGTTCTATTGTGGATAAAAAGCTATCAAAGCTATTCTCAGCATGCTGCTGAGAATTTGTTTGTGAAACAGTCAATTGATGTGGCAAGTATCACTGCTGTCTTATTTTAGGAAATTGCCAGAGCCACCACAGCCTTCAACAATCACCACCTTTATCAGTCAGCAGCCATCAACATTGAGGCAAGACTGCCAGCAGAAAGATTACAACACGCAGAAGGTTCAGACCATGATTCTCATTTTTTAGCAATCAAGTATTTTTAAATTAAAATATATACATTGTTTCATACACATAATTCTATTGCACACTTGAAGGATTATGGTACAGTGTAAAGATAACTTTTATATGCACTAAGAAACTAAGAACATTATGTAACTCACTTTATTGTAATATTTACTTTATTGCTATGGTCTGGAACCTAACCTACAATATCTCTAAAATATGCCTGCATAATAGAGATAGTTTCTACCTAGATTATATCCTTCATGTTTATTTGTACACTTTTGATAACTTAAAGCCATAATATCATTGATAGGGCCCACAGGGGGTCTCATTGTTAAAATGGCTCTTTGTGTTGACGTTGCAAACAAAGAATAAAATCATGGTGACCCTTGACACTGACCAAATTGCTCAAATGATGTTCTGTTTTCCCACTGGTGCCTACCTTCTCAATGCTACAAGACCATCAGATTCCAGACCACCAGCTATGTGAACACAGGACTCAACTACAGGCTAAAAGTTAGCCAGGAGTATAAGAAAGACCCCGTCAGAAAGGGAGGATGCTGGTTCTTCTCAAAGGCTAGTCACACTCTCATTTTCCCTCTAATAAATTTTCTTTTCTTTTCTGACTGCCTAGGTCTCTCTCTTTTTCTCTACACTGGCCTTACAATCATCAGATAAATTCAAACAATATCCCAGACACAGATATTATGTTACCATTTTTCCTAAATAAACCAAAGTCATCCTGAATAAATCAATCAGCACTCCTAAAATGTTTTTTATATGGAGCCACTGAAGCAAAATTCTTTGTAGCAAACAAAATTGCAGAGGCTTTTTTGGCTAATCACTGTTAAATTCTTAATGACTCTTAAAAGCCTGAGTCTCCAACTTTGGTTTATACATCAGTATCCAAAGCTTTGTTTGACCTTGAATACACATTCTTAATGGACTCAAAATTGGTTGTTTTGTCCTCCTTTGTACTAAGTCAGATGTTAGCTCTTCAATAAATTAATCTGTATGTGTTATCATAGCATGGCAATGGGCACTCATCTTGGCAGTGGGCACTTATCAATCTGTATGATCTTCTAAAAAGACATCAAAACATTTAAATTTCACAGAGTATTTTTGCTATTATTTAAACAAGCATTATGCTCATTAAAATATTTATAAGGAATTTATAATTCCTTATATCTATATTTACCCTATAACTAGTTCCAGTGATATAAGGCAGCAATGTATTATTTTTAAGCTTAAATGATAACTTGTCCTTTCTGATTCTCTTAAATTTTCAGTAACCATTTTACATTAGAGAGAAAAGTAATTGCAAATTCTCAGTTTGCTTTCTGAAACTTTTATTATTCTAGGTTGCAGATGAATGTAATGTAGAAGACCTAAAATATAACACAAACGTTGTTCTCAGAGCATCACTTCACTTCCCATCTGAATTATAAATCTTTTACGAATCTCTTTTAGAATATCTAAAGATCTATGGGATTGCTTTAAGCATTGGCTCAAACAACTTTTTTTTTTAAATTTGTGTGGCAAGAAAAACTGTCTCAGACATATCTGTATTTCAAATTACTCTAAACATGGTTGATTTGACAACAACAAGGCAAGATGAATATTCAAATACCATGATTATGATAATTAAGCACAAAATATTAAGATTTATAAAATATACCATATTTTAAAAATATATATATGAGTTTTAACAGCAAACTTAAAAGAGAAAATTAATATTTATAATATTTCAGGATATTCAGAATGCAACAAGCATGAGATTAAATTTTATTTATATCAGGCCTAAAATGATTTTACTTTTTACACTTTTATAAAAGCTTAGTTAAAACCTATAGTCTCAGTAAATCTTTAGAAAAAATTGTGTTTCTTACCCATATATTGTGGATAGAAGAGGACTAGAAGATTATAAATCATCAGATGTGATTGCTGTTGAAATAAAAATAGTCCATGGATCTTCTGACTTCTGATTCAACACAACAAACACCTTACATATTCCCTTGCATATAAGAAAGAAGCAGAATCAGATGTAGAAATAACAGCTGAGAAAAAACAAGTACAAATAGGAGTGGGTGTGCTCAGCTGCTCAGTTGTGTCTGACTCTTTCCAACCCTATGGAGGGTGGCCCTCCAGGCTTGTCTGTTCATGGCATTTTACTGGCAAGAATACTGGAGTGTGTTGCTATTTCCTCCTCCAGGCGATTTTTCTGACCCAGGGTTCAAACCCATGTCTCCTTTGTCTCCTGCACTGGCAGGTGGATTCTTTAACATGTCACCACCTGGGAAGCCACAAATAAGGGTAGATATAGATATAGATGTTTTAGGGGAACAAACGTCATATAAAAATATGCCTCTTTGGCTTGAAGACTATTTTTTTGATTGTAAGAAACAAAAAGTTCAGAAAGAGCTTTTAATTCCTCCCAATAACTGCCTAAAATCTTTTTCTCTTAGTTGCCAATACTCAAGATAGTTATAGACCTCAATTGCCTAACTTCTCCTTGGGCCTCATATTTTAATGGAGAAACCTGTAGGTACATAATAAAATGTGGTTTTTCTCCTGTTAACCTGTCTAATGACAATTTAATTTTTAGACTATCAAAAGAATCTAGAAATGGTAGGGAAAAGTTTTCTTTCTCCCCCATACTATGCATCAGTTCAGTTCAGTTCAGTCACTCAGTTGTGCTTGACTCTCTGCGACCTCATAATTGCAGCATGCAAGGCCTCCTGTCCATCACCAACTCCTGGGGTTTACTCAAACCCATGTCCATCGAGTCGGTGATGCCATCCAGCCACCTCATCCTCTGTCATCCCCTTCTTCTCCTGCCCCCAATCCCTCCCAGCATCAGAGTCTTTTCCAATGAATCAACTCTTCTCATGAGGTAGCTAAAGTATTGGAGTTTCAACTTTAGCATCATTTCTTCCAAAGAATACCCAGGGCTGATCTCCTTTAGAATGGACTGGTTGGATCTGCTTACAATCCAAGGGACTCTCAAGAGTCTTCTCCAACACCACAGTTCAAAAGCATCAATACTTTGGCACTCAGCTTTCTTCACAGTCCAACTCCCACATTCATACATGACCACTGGAAAAACCATAGCCTTGATTAGATGGACCTTAGTCGGCAACGTAATGTCTCTGCTTTTGAATATGCTATCTAGATTGGTCTAGACATATATATAGATATAGATATAGATAGATATATAGATATATATAGAATATCTAGTTATAATCTATTATTTATGTTCATATATTTAATTATATATTATTTATTTGAAATCTTATAAAGGTTAACAGAATTCCACTCCAAAATATGTCTCTGGCATGAGCATTATTTTGAGGGGATTATTTTGAGAAATTGCAAACACAGAAGCAGCTTAAAAACAGAGTATATGGTATGCTGTGTTACCAAGAAAACAGCTGTTACCAGAGATGTTTGTTTGATTTTTAGTTTTTTCAATAACATCTTTATTTTTATACTATTAGAAGGGTTACTTTCCTGTATAGTTACTATGAATTATTGGCTATATACCTTATATTCAACAATCTATCCTCGATCCTATTTTAAAGCCAATAGTTGTACCTCTGACTCTCCATTCCTATGTTTGTCTCTCTCTCTACTAGTAATTACTAGCTTCATCTCTATATTTGTGAGTCTTCTTCTTTTTTATTATATTCACTGGTCGATGTATTTTTTTAGATTTCATATATAACTGATATGCAGTATGTTTATCTTTCTCTGACATTTCACTTAGCATAATGCCCTCCAATTTCATTCATGTTGCTACAAATAGCAAAATTTGGTTCTTTTAATGGCTGAGTAATATTCCATTCGTTTGTTGTTGGATACTTAGGTTTTTCCATAAATTGGCAATTGTAAATAATGCTGCTATAAACATTGAGGTACATATATATTTTTGAAGCATTACTATTTTTTTAAAAACTCTTTAAATATATACCCAGAAGTAGAATGGCTGGGTCATATGCCAGTTCTGATTTTAGTTTTAGGTGACTTTTTCAACTGAGAGAATTACTTGCATGTTTGCAAACATTTCTTCTTATCCTATGAATTGCTTTCCTTCCTTTGAATTCCTAGTCCCTTATCTATCCCTTTCCTTATCTCAATATAAGCCACAATTGTTTCTTTTTCTATCTTAATCTGTCTTTTATTACAGGGATTTCACAACCAAAAACATGAAGGGAAACTATTTTTTTCTCCTCTATATGTAGAGCTAAATACAAAATGTTCATTAGGGAACCACCTAATAATATTTTTAGAGCTAACAATAAGCTCTTGCTACTGTAATTCAATTTATTCATTAAGTCAGTATTTAATGCAGTATCTGAGATATTGTGTATGACTAAGTAAAAATAAAAACAAACGTAAAACCTGATTGCTATGCTTAAGAATCTCATAATTAGTAGGGAAATTTTAGCTATAGATATATTAAGAATTTCTGGAAGCATACTTAAATATAGTAAAAACAGAAAACATGAATATAGAACAAATAATAGAATTTTCTGTAAACAAACTTTATATGGTATTTTGAATGAATGAAAATATGTGAAATCTCATAGTAAAATTTTCCATTAAGAAGTATTATTTTTTAATCAATAAGTGACTCCAAAGCAGTGCACACTCCAAAGCTTTACCCCATGCCTCACTGAAAATCTGTTTGAAATACAAAAGTAAGGCTTCCCTGGTGGTCCAGTGTTTAAGAATCCACTTTGCAATACAGGGCACACCAGTTTGATCTTACTCTAGGAAGATTCCACATGCTGTGGGACAACTAAGCCTGTGCATCACAACTACTGAGCCTGAACTCTGGAGCCCACAAACTCACAACTACTGAGCCCATGTGCAGCAACTACTGAAGCCTGTGAACACTTGAGCCTGTGCTCCACAAAAAGAGAAGCCACCATAATGAGAATCTCACACACTGCAACTAGAGGGTAGGCCCTACTCTCTGCAGCTAGAGAAAGCTCACACACAGGAATGAAAAACCTGCACATCCAAAAATAAATAAATAAAAATAAAGCTCACAAACTTTTGTAAAAAGAAATATAAAAGTAAATAAGCAAAAGGTGAATCTCATAAATGAAAAAGTAATTAAAGCAATGAAGGCTTCTGCATAAGTTAAGATATTGCAACTAATTTTTCAAAAGCAAAGAGGAAGAGAGCCATTTACTGATGTTTGCATAGTACAGAATTTCATTTAGGTTTAGTGAATGTGTAACAAGCATAGAAGGAGTCAACTAAAAATACAGGCAGCCTATTTCCAACCCCTAAGCAAAATACAGTGCCTCCTGTATTTTAACCCCTAAGCAAAATCCCTCCCCCACCCTACAGCCACCCCCTCC
>SJYA01000231.1:826528-842334 GCA_006410615.1 Neotragus moschatus | reverse complement strand
TAAAGGTAAATCTTTCAGTGTAGAAGTTGGATGTCCCAAAGAAAAAACAAAACAAAAAACTCCTATTCAAGTTTCAAAAGAATCTTAGGCAATCCAGAATCTGCCAGCTCTTCTTAGTGTAAAATTTGTACTGAAAAAATATACTCTTCTCACAGTAACAATTGCTCCAAGGTATTGAAGGTGAGCAGTATATGCCCCCCCAAAACTGTGTCACAAGTAGATTAATTTGAACTGAAGGCAATCAAGACGCAGCAACAGAAGAACCTTTCTGTCTGTTCCCCATCTCTTAACTGCCTCAAAGAATTTGGAGGCCTATATCAGAGAAAAGTTATTACTAGAGATAGCCTTCTATCTGAAAGACTCATCTCCATGGCAGAGCAAATATCTGATTATCAAATATCTGCTCTTCCTGTAAATTGCTATCCTTTCCTTTGAAGCCTTAGACTCCATCCTTTTTCTTCTGGTAGAGGATAAGTCTCATTTACCTGACAGACTTTCAGTCTCATAGTTTTATAGTTTTATATGCCCCTGTACATATGAAGTTGTCAGAAGAGTGTAATCTCCTCAGTTCTGTCTCATCTCAACAAAAATTTGAAGCGATCGACATTAAAGTCCTCAGCGTGTCACAGCTCTCAGACAGTCTGTGTTATAGTTCTTGGCAGAACAGTTTTATTTAGAAAATAAAGGAAAATACATCCTTGAAGCATGGGGGCATTCTGACTCAAAACACATGAAGGGAAGAGAGACAGAAAAAGAGAGAGAATGTGTGCACACAGGAGGAGAGAAAGAAAGACAGAGAGCGCAGACGGAGGACAGAGACTTCTGGACCTTTGGCTCCTCTTTTTATTTGCTTTTTCCTGACCCTGGGCCTGCCCTATGTAAATTGGGCCAGCCAGAAGTGTTGTTTGTTCTACTTGAGGTCCTCTGGAGACCTTCCTTTATTCTATTTTCGCAGGCTTTTCCCTTCCTTGTCTTTTAGCCACCGTCATTCTGGACTCCTTTTCCCTATCCTAACTACCTAACAAAGTAAAATTAGTTTTACTCCTGTTAATGTCAATGTCAGTTTGATTATTTGGGCACCCAAAGAACCTAGGAGGGAAGAAGGGAAGATTTTTCCACTTCAAAAAAAATGTAGTGTAAAAGTCTTATGCACAGTATACCATAAGACACCTACTAACACTTTTCTTCATATTTCTTAACTATGAAAGAAAAAAAATGACCAGAGCAGTATGTTAGGAAAAAGCAAAGGCAAAAACAAATAGTCCTAAAAGGATACAGTGTAAGAAAAAGATACACAATTTAGCAAAGAACTTAAAAAAATTTTAATAGAAATACTCAACATATTGAGAAGATATTATATTCTTAAAATGACAATCTTATGCTATGAAAAATGAACAGAAAACTCTAGAGGGCTCTTGGAAATTAAAAGTTAGGCAAGAAAGTAATGTCTTTAAAGTCTATGAGAAATAGTTACAACATAGAACTATATATCCATGTAAAGTTTTGAGGAAATATAATATATTAAATATCTTATATAAACACTATATAAAATATATTTATGTAAAAGAGTAAAAACATTCAGTTCAGTTCAGTTGCTTAGTCGTGTCTGACTCTTTGCGATCCCATGAATCACAGAACATCAGGCCTCCCTGTCCATCACCAACTCCCGGAATTCACTCAAACTTATGTCCATCAAGTCACTGATGCCATCCAGCAATGTCATCCTCTGTTATCCCCTTCTCCTCGTGCCCCCAATCTCTCCCAGCATCAGAGTCTTTTCGATGAGTCAACTCTTCACATGAGGTGGCCAAAGTATTGGAGTTTCAGCTTTAGTATCAGTCGTTCCAATGAACACCCAGGACTGATCTCCATTAGGATGGACTGGTTGGACCTCCTTGCATTTCCAAGGGGCTCTCAAGAGTCTTCTCCAATACTACAATTCAAAAGCATCAATTCTTCAGTGCTCAGCTTTCTTCACAGTCCAACCCTCACATCTATACATGACCATTGGAAAAACCATATCCTTGACTAGACAGATCTTTGTTGGAAAAGTAATGTCTCTGTTTTTGAATATGCTATCTAGGTTGTTCATAACTTTTCTTCCAAGGAGTAAACATCTTTTAATTTCGTGGCTGCAGTCACCATCTGCAGTTATTTTGGAGCCCCCCAAAATAAAGTCTGACACCGTTTCCATTGTTTCTCCATCTATTTGCCATGAAGTGATGGGACCAGATGCCATGATCTTAGTTTTCTGAAAAGTTGAGCTTTAAGCCAACTTTTTCACTCTCCTCTTTCACTTTCATCAAGAGATGTCTGGAACCACATTAGGCATTACTGAAAAAATGGAGGCATGATCCCCAAACCCCTTTCCCTGTCCCACAGGTACGGACCCAGGATGAAGGGGTTAGCTCTTGTGATTCTGACTTGTTTCTTCCTTTCTTCGATTGAGTTGGCTGGAAAGGATGTTAAGGTGTTTATTGTTCTTGAAAGGAGAATGAGAAAGCACAAAGCCTTCTGCAGTTGTGCCCAGAAAATAATCCATAAAGTTAACCACTGACTTTTGTTTAAGGATCTTTACAAAGAATATTCCAGGATGAGCACATAGGCCACAGCTTGAGGCCATGGGAAGGATTGTTATCTGAGGCCTGTTTGTGAGGGGAATGTTTATGGCAAAAGAAGTTTGCTGAGTTTAGGGTTTAGGAATAATTAAGAATAGCTATAAGCCTTTTTAAGAGATAGTGAGCTTAGGATGCTAGGGGCAAACAGGATTTAGAAAGTTAAGAAATAAACTGAGGAATGTGGTATGAAGCCCAGGCATAAGGATGAGTTACAATATAATCACAAGGACACATCAGAGGAAGTAGATAATTGATAGTAAACCCAATTGTGAGAGAATCGCTGAAGGAGGAATTCTGTTTGTAGGGTGACAATGATTTCTGGAGACAATAAACCTGGGTGAGGGGAAACTGAAATTGTTAAACCTCTGACTTAATGATTTTGACAAAGTGTAAAAGGAAACCTGAAGCTTGAAATAAACATGTAGTTCCATGCTATGGTTCAGAGGCTACATCATCATCTGCCGACACCATTCACCCCTTCAGGCTGATTCCCTGGCTGCTGGAGCTGGACTCTGACAAAGAGGCTCTTGTTTTCTTCTTCACTTTCTGCCATAAATGTGGTGTCATTTGCATATCTGAGGCTATCGATATTTCTCCTGGCAATCCTGACTCCAGCTTGTGCTTCCTCCAGCCCAGCATTTCTCATGATGTACTCTGCATATGATGTACTCTTACTCCTTTTCCTATTTGGAACCCGTCTGTTGTTCCATGTCCAGTTCTAACCATTGCTTTCTGACCTGCATACAAGTTTCTCAAGAGGCAGGTCAGGTGGTCTGGTATTCCCATCTGTTTCAGAATTTTCCACAGTTTATTGTCATCCACACAGTCAAAGGGTTTGGCATAGTCAATAAGCAGAAAGAGATGTTTTTCTGGAACTCTCTTGCTTTTTCCATGATCCAGTGGATGTTGGCAATTTGATCTCTGGTTCCTCTGCCTTTTCTAAAACCAGCTTGAACATTGACATTATCAAACATAAAAGTTCTCAAAATAATTTCTCCTTCATATACTTTCTGAAGAAGTTACTAAAGATCATCTCCACATAATAAGTAAGTTAAAAAAAAAAAAATGGAAAGTAAGAGATGCAGAAAATGGCAGCCTTGTCCTGGAGAGCATAAAGTCTCTGAAATGTGAGGATGGTGTTCCCAGAAGTGTCCTGGTTTAAAAGATAGACACATTAAAACAAAAAAATAAAAATAAAAAGCTAATATTTAACAAAAAATGTTAAATTCAGGTGAAACAAATATTTTAAAGAAGTTCACAATTTAAATGTCAAGCTAATTATAACTGTAAGCAATTTTTTTAATGTTAAAAAAAGATAGAGAATTAGCCTGATTTTGATTCTAGAAAACATTCTCCTTTGAGTGCCTCAGAAATCTAGACATATTCTTAGATTAAAAAAAAATAATAAGACCCCAGTTATCTATTTGATCCAATAATAAAAAAATTACATTAATACATAAGATTATTGCCATTCATTTCTCTTTCAACATTTAAAATCCACCCAGAGGAAAAATGCAAAAGACTTAGTAGTAGGAGAGGGCATGAGCATTAATAACTTGGCAACAATAAAAGCGATAATGTAGGTTACTAAAGGTAAATCACAGACATTAGGCAAAGATGGGAATAGAAATAGTTGAAAGTATGTGGATTCTAACAGCATCATCCAATATATGGATTTCTTGAAAGAATGTGAAATATAAGTATATTGTTAGTAGTTTCTAATTGAAGAACAAAACCTATTTTCAATGTCAAATACTGAGGGACTCATTGAGAAGGATATGTAATCATACCTTTCAGGGTAAAAAGGTTTTAAATCAGCTCAGCACTAAATAAGCACATCTTGAAAGTATTGCCCTTAATTGCCATAAACTGAACTGCCAAGGTACTTTCTGTTTCTGTGTTAACAAAAATAAGCCAGAACAATTACTACTCTTTAAATCTGAGTTTCGTCTTTCTTTGCCAGAGTCACTATCATGTGTTCCTTATTTCAATATATCTACATAAGCAACAATGCTTTCTCCCCTGTTGATATGCTGAGTCTGTAATGGCAAATGTTTCTTTGTTCAGATCCTCAAATGTAAGCTCAGATTCATTTTGAAATCACCATGTGGAATAGAAATCATTTAAGTATTGATGGCCTCATTTGTCTCAGCTTTCAAACAGATTAAATAGTTCACAAAAGATTCAATAATAATGATATTTAAAATTTAAGCTGTAATGTCAAGGGTCATTAGAAAGTCCCAGGGTGACAGAAAATAACTGAATTCAAAATACCAAAGATTTTCTTGCTGTATTTTGTTTTTGTTCTGAAGAGTTGCATTATCTGTTACATTATCCAGGCTGAAAATAAATGGGACATTGGGAGAAACCAAAAATATTTTGCTATCCATTGTCACTTTTCATTTCCAAGAGCTCAATATATTATTTTCTTATTCATTGGGGTTTAAAAACATCATTATTAAAAATATCTATATTGGTTCAAGAATCAACATGGAAAAAATTATATTTATAGAAATTATGTAAGACAAAGATAAGTGTAGGTATGGAATGTTTTCCCCTCATAATGAATTACAAAAACACACAGAAAAATGCGTCAATACACGATGCCTTCCAATACACACTGTGAACATTTTTCATTATGAACAATTCAAACTAAAGTAAAAGACAAGAGAATTGAAACTTTCAACAGATGTTGCTGCTGCTGCTGCTGCTAAGTCACTTCAGTCATGTCTGACTCTGTGCAACCCCATAGACAGCAGCCCACCAGGTTCCCCTGTCCCTGGGAATCTCCAGGCAAGAACACTGGAGTGGGTTGCCATTTCCTTCTCCAGTGCATGAAAGTGAAAAGTGAAAGTGAAGTCGCTCAGTCGTGTCCGACTCTTAGCGACCCCATGAACTGCAGCCTACCAGGCTCCTCCATCCATGGGATTTTCCAGGCAAGAGTACTGGAGTGGAGTGCCATTGCCTACTCCAAATGTTAGTCTTTAAAAACAAATCTGGTGTATTAATCTAACTTCAGCCAATGTTGTCACCTGAAAGTTTAAAAACCATACAGTGTACCACACAAAAAATTAATCTTAATAAACATTTTGAGTTTTAGTTAACAATAATGTATCATTTGTTCATCAATTGCAACATGTGTAACACACTAATGCAGGGTAATAATAAATAAAACTAAATAATAAGAAACCTTGTGCAGGCAGGAAATTGAATATAGAGGAACTGTTACCCTCTCATTGTTGTTAGGTAGATGGAAAAAAAACACTCTTGGCTAGCCCAGTTTACATAGGGCAGGTCCAGGGGGGAGGAAAAAACACATGAAAAAAGGAGCAAAAGGGTCAGGTCTCTCTCTCTCCCATGTGTGTACTCTCTCTCTCTCCTCTTCGCATCTTTTGGTTGGCATGGCCTATGCTTTGAGGATGTATTTTCCTGCTTTTTTCTAAATAAAACTGAGCTGTAACACGGAGCTGTAACACTGATCTAAGAGCTATAACATGGTCTGTTCGAGACCCGAGAGCTATAAAACGGTCTGTCCATGAGTTGTGACATGCCAAGGGCTTTAATGTCTCTTCAAATCTTAGTTGTGAAGAGACAGAACTGAGGAGATTACACTCGCCTGACAATTGTGAAATAATTTTCCCAAATAACTACATTAGTAATTAGTTTTAGCTTTATTCTAATTTGCAAATTATAACTCTGTATCTCTTAAATCACTTATACATTTTTTTACAAATATTTCATTTTAGAGTTAGGAGACATGATATCTAGATTACTTAAATAGCTTCCTAAGGTTTTACAGCTTCTAAGTAATAAAAAGAGATAGAAAAAAGAGATAGAAATTGAACCTAGTCTTGTTTCTGACATAAATATGCTTCATTATTGTTTGCCATTAAAAATTGCTTGCAGTCAGATTCTTTACCATCTGAGTCACCAAAGAAGCCCCTTAAAAATAATTTAAAGAAATATAAACACATGCTATTCTCACACAAACACCTGCCATACTCAAATTGAATAAAAGCATAGACTCTTACTTGTGGTGGTGTCAGGGGAGTGTAATCTCCTCGGTTCTGTCTCTTCTCAACAAATTTTGAAGCTATGGATATTAAAGCACTAGATGCATCACAGTTCTCGGAGAATGATATAGCACCCTCAGTTTTATTTAGAAAATGAAGGAAAATACATCCTCGAGGCATGGGGGCATGCCGACCCAAAAGACAAGAAGAAAATAAGAGAGAGAGAGAGTGCATTCTGGACTCCTGTTTCTTATTCTAACTACCTAACAATGGGAACCTGCAAAAAGAGAGTAACTAGGCATTTCAAAAACAGAATTTATTAGTTCTTTATTTAATTTTAATTGCACTTAGCCTGTTTTTCTTCCCTCTAACCTACTACTACATTATGCCACTATATATTATACTGAAATCATAATTTTCATTATTCAGTTGAATAATTTTAAATTATTATTATTATTTTGAAAACAATGTAAATCAATTAAGTAACTGAACCAAAAGAAAAACTGAACGGAAAGATGCTTAAGTCTTCTCAGACCTCAAGCTTGCCATTGCAGCCAGGTTTCTGGAAGAAACTGGAATTAGGAACTGAAAATTTTCTCAGATCTTTGACTCTCTTTATCCCCTGAATTAATAGAACAATGATATCCCAAAGATTCTCCATTTTAAAAAATTTATATTTCAATACCTCCATTGGCTGCAAACTCAACTGATCCTCTGACAATCTCCTCTCCTTCCACCCTCAATCATTACTAGCATCAGGAAATTTTCCTATGAGTCAGCTATTTGTATCAAATGACCAAAATACTGGAATTTCAGCTTTAGCATCTGTCCTTCCAACTAGTACTCAGGGCTGATTTCCCTTAAGAGTGACTGATTTAATCTTGCTGTCCAAGGGGCTCTTCAGAGTCTTCTCCAGCACCACAGTTCAAAGGCATCAATTTTTTGGCACTCTGCCTTCTTTAGGGTCCAGCTCTCATAACCGTACATGGCTACTGGGAAAACCATAGCCTTGACTATAGGGACATTTGTCAGCAGAATAATGTCTGTGCTTTTCAACACACTGTCTAGGATTGCCATAGATTTCTTTCCAAGAAGCAAATATCTTCTGATTTCATGACCACAGTTACCATCCACAGTGGTTTTAGAGCCCAAGAAGAGTAAATTTGTCACTATTTGCACTACTTTTCCCCCTCTATTTGTCGTGAAGTAATGGGGCTGGAGGAACCAGAGATCAAATTGGCAACATCCACTGGATTATCAAAAAAGAAAGAGTTCCAGAAAAACATCTACTTTTGCTTTATTGACTATGCCAAAGCCTTTGACTGTCTGGATCACAACAAACTGTGGACAATTCTTAAAGAGATGGAAATACCAGACCACCTAACTTACCTCCTGAGAAATCGGTATGCAGGTCAAGAAGCAACAGTTACAACTGGACATGGAACAACAGATTGATTCAAATAGGGAAAGGAGTATGTCAAGACTGTATACTGTCACACTGCTTATTTTGCAGAGTACATCATGAGAAATGCTGGGCTGGATGAAACACAAGCTGGAATCAAGATTGCCAAGTGGAATATCAATAACCTAAGATATGCAGATAACACCACCCTTATGGCCAAAAGTGAAGAAGAATTAAAGAACCTCATGATAAAAGTGAAAGGGGAGAGTAAAAAGTTGGCTTAAAACTCAACATTCAGAAAACTAAGATCACAGCATTTGGTCCCATCACATCAAGGCAAATAGATGGAGAAACAGTGGAAACAGTGGCAGACTTTATGTTTTGGGGCTCCAAAATCACTGCAGATGGTGATTGCAACGATGAAATTAAAAGATACTTGCTCTTTGGAAGAAAAGTTATGACCAACCTAGACAGCATATTAAAAAGCAGAAACATTACTTTACCAACAAAGTTCTGTCTAGTCAAAGCTATGGTTCTTCCAGTTGTTGTGTATGGTTGTGAGAGTTGAACTATAAAGAAAGCTGAGAGCCAAAGAATTGATGCTTTTGAACTGTGGTGTTGGAGAAGACTCTTGAGAGTTCCTTGGATTTCAAGGAGATCTAACCTGTCAATCCTAAAGAAAATCAGTCCTGAATATTCATTGGAAGGACTGATGTTGAAACTGAAACTCCAATATTTTGGCCACCTGATATGAAGAACCAACTCATTTTAAAAGACCCTGATGCTGGGAAAGATTGAAGGTGGGAAGAGAAGGGGACGACAGAGGATAAGATGGTTGGATGGCATCACCAACACAATGGATATGAGTTTGAGGAGGCTCCAGGAGTTGGTGATTTACAGGAAAGCCTGGCTTGCTGTGGTCCATGGGTCACAAAGAGTTGGACATGACTGAACGATTGAACCGAACTGAATGGTGCTGGATGCCATCTTAATTTTTTTGATATTTAGTTTTAAGCCAGCTCTTTCACTCTCCTCCTTGATGCTCATCAGGACGCTCTTTAGTTCCTCTTTGTTTTCTGCCATTAGAATGATATCATCTGCATATTTGGGCTTCCCTGGTGGCTCAGAGGGTTAAGAATCTGCCTGCAGTATGGGAAACCTGGGTTCAAGCCCTGGGTCAGGAAAATCCCCTGGAAGAGGGCATGGCAAGTGACTCCAATATTCTTGCTTGGAGAATCCCCATGGACAGAGGAGCCTGGTGGGCTACAGTCCATGGGGTGCAAAGAGTCAGACACAACTGAGTGACTATGCAGGCACAACATAGCACATCTGTATATCTGTTGATGTTTCTCTTGCCTATGTTGATTCATGCCTGTAACTCATCCAACCTGGGGTTTTTCATACAGGTTAAACAAGCAGGATTACAGCAGAAAGCTGTCTGCTTTTCCAATCTTGAACCAATTAGTTGTTCCATTTAGGGTTCTGATTCTTGCTTCTTGACTCATATACAGGTCATTGTATATCATTGATATATTGATAAATAGAATTCCACTTTTGGATTTTAAGGAACTTAATATCTGAAATGTGTCAATAAAATACTATGTAGTAAAGTAATACATATATAGGTATATATGTACATCTTTAGTGGTTTTGAAATTTTCTAGTAGTTTTAACTTCTTTGAATACGTCAAAGTATCCAAGTTTCTAGTTTGTCTTTTCAAATTCTTTTAAACAGATAAAGTATGCTGCATATAAATATGTTTCATATTTGGTAATTTATATATTCCCTTTATGATGATGTCTCTATGCTATAAACCTAGTTTTAATATTTATATATTTATTCATTTATTCATTTATTATATTTATTTATTTTTGGCTACACTGGGTCCTCATTGTTGCACAGAGGCTTTCCCTAGTATCAGTGAGCAGAGGCTACTGTATAGCTGCGATATGTGCGCTTTTCTGTGGTGGCTTCTCTTGTTGCAGAGGACACGCTCTAGGGCACAGGCTCAGTAGCTGTGGTATATGGGCTTAGCTGCTCTACAACATGTAGGATCTTCCCAGACCAGAGATCAAACCTATGTTCCCTGAATTGGCAGACAGATTCTTAACCAATGGACCACCAGGCAAGTCTCCAAACTAATTTAAGAGTAAGTAGTAACTGTGTCTAGTAATTTTTTTGTAGCACTCAAATAATTAGTACATAATTACTCAGTGTCTGTGTGTATGAGTGTGTGTGCATTAGTGTATAAAATGAATTGAGCAAATATAAGGACAAATCTAGCTACTGTCTGTTTACATGGTAACTTCAGCTATTAAAAAAACTTGTATATTGGTAAATACTAATGCATGGATTGTGCTTTTGGTTTCTGGCCTTGTAAGAATTAAAGTTATTTTTCCTTTTTCTGTGTTAACTGGAAAGAATCTTGTATGGTTTGTTGCTAAAAATAAATATTTTATTACATTAAAATATATAACATAAGGACTTGGTTTAATAGAATGTCTACAAGCAATTCATTGCTTTAGTTAATTAAAATGAATAAGCCTCCTGATTAGTTGAATATCAGAAAGGTAACAAACCATTAATTATGTAAAATATGGAAAAATTGCCAGTATCAATAGAATATTGCCAGTAAAACATTATTGAATGACCTCTGTTTTATTTTATTTCAAAAATAGTGTTTCCCTTCTTTCTTTCCCAAGTTACTTGTTGCTGATTAAAATTGTATATCAAAGTAATTGTTTTTAATATTAACAGCAATCCCTGTATTTGCAGTAAATGTAAATTTTCTGTTCCATGTAGATAAAACAGCAATGGAAAATTAATTATAAAAATTGAAATTCATTTCTAAGATGAATATACAATTTTGTTAATGTTTACTTGTTACCAAAAAAAAATCAATAACTCCCTATTTGTATTGCATTGCTTTAATATGACATTCATGCTTTGTCAGGCCATTTTATTTATTCTTTGCTAACTTATCAGGCAATTTTTATTTGTCACTGAAGAAATGAGTTCCTAGGTCATGTTACTTGGTGGTTAGGATATGAAATGTATCAAGCAGGATGGACTCCATCAAAGATAGTTAGAACTGAAAGAAGTTTAAAAAAAAATAGTGTCATGGTAAAATATTTGAAATTTTACTTTCCAGCAAGATAGGTAGAGCTATTTAATTGTTTTGTAAAATATTAAGTGTATATAGAAAGTTAATCAATTATTAAAAATAATGCAATGCCAGTACATTCTGTTCTTAATAGGTCATTAGTAACAGTCTTATTAAATTCTTGTTCTCCCATTTAAAAAATAGAAATATTTATTATTTTTCCTTCTTTCTTCATTGCATGCATGCACACATACACACACACACACACACACACACATGCACACACACACATAAAATCTCCAACAGCCACCATGAAACATCTTTGCATTAGGATATATTCCATCTTCTTGGTTACACTAGAAGCCAAACTCTACTATCGAAGTAAATGGTAACATGCTAGCTGTCACAATCAGTTTATTTTCAAAAATGAGTTTTTCTGCTGCTCCTAGCAAAAATACTTCTCCTAGCAAAGAATATATTGGTTAGAAAGATGGAGAACCTTCAGATTACTTAAATTATACATTTTGTCATTTTTCAATATGTACCTTCCAATTTCCATGTATTGGAAATCCTATTTGCTACTCCTTCCAAAATTCTTAGCACAGGTAACTCTTAATGGCACTTCTATTTATGCATGACAGTCTGAGAAGAACATCACAAAGGAACACGAAAAAATGCTTAATATAAGATGTATGCAGTGAAACCAATGCACAAGCAGCAATAAGATATACATTTTCCTTTCTATATATTTTGAGAGTAGATGCAAATCTACAAAAATATAAAACTTTTTCAAATTGTGAAAGTTTACGAAAGAATGTTATTATATAGAAACCACTCTTTAGTTTCCTAAGAGGGCACTAGAAAATTATCTTTATCGAACTGAATAGAAATATTTTATTAAACCTTTCTATTTTTAGCTAGAAAAAAAAATACTACCTCAAATTGAAAACAAAAATCTAAGTAACATTTTTGTTTTGGCATAGTTATTCTTTTGGGGCTCCAAAATCACTGCAGATGGTGACTGCAGCCATGAAATTAAAAGACGCTTACTCCTTGGAAGGAAAGTTATGACCAACCTAGACAACATATTAAAAAGCAGAGACATTACTTTACCAACAAAGGTCCATCTAGTCAAGGCTATGGTTTTTCCAGTAGCCATGTATGGATGTGAGAGTTGGACTATAAAGAAAGCTGAGTACTGAAGAATTGATACTTTTGAACTGTGGTGTTGGAGAAGACTCTTGAGAGACCCTTGGACTGCAAGGAGGTCCAAACAGTCTATCCTCAAGGAGATCAGTCCTGAGTGTTCATTGGAAGGACTGATGCTGAAGCTGAAACTCCAATACTTTGGCCACCTGATGCGAAAAGCTGACTCATTTGAAAAGACCGTGATGCTGGGAAATATTGAGGGCAGGAGGAGAAGGGCACGACAGAGGATGAGATGGTTGGATGGCATCATTGACTCAATGAACATGAGTTTAAGTAAACTCTAGGAGTTGGTGATGAACAAGGAGGCCTGGCATGCTGCAGTCCATGTTGTTGCAAAGAGTCAGACAAGACTGAGCGACTGAACTGAACTGATATTTATTCTTTAGTCTGAGCTCCAAAATCATAATCTCAGAGTTTTGAGCTACTCTGTATATTTTTATTAAACATCAGTTGATAAACATAATTTTTTTAGAAATAATACATGCCTTAGTCTATAACTATTAATATACATTTCAATCTCTCTGTTGTTTTATTCTCTGTTGAGGTACTTGTAGAATAGTCATTGAAGATTAAATGCTTCTTGATATAAGGATACGTTTTTTCATAAAATAAATAGATTATAAAGAATGGAAGTATCAATTTAGGGTATTATCTTAATGCACAATTACTTCATAAAATAACAAAAGAAAAGAAAACTTGAATTATAGAAGAGTTTGCATGTAAGTGGATTCCATGCACATGAGCAGGTGAATGTAAGTTAAATAGGATCTTCTTAAATCAGGGGATAAATGACCTTTCCAATATTGAGTTAGAGATTGCAACATGAAGTATTGCCTCCATATGCATATCTGCTTTAGAATAATTTTGCAATTCACTCTTTTGACCAGCCTATGAAAGTACCAGTAAAATAGCCACTATAGCTTTTTGCTCTGTCTACACAGAGAATAAAAACACCCATGTAAATACTATTGAGGTCTCTTTTACATGGGTGCAAAATTCAACAGCACAATAAAGTCTTAGCAGTAAAATTAGAGCATTTTGAAACTTTTACACGCTCATTTATTAATACTTTGTAGTTACTTGTGGTATAAAGTTTGATTTACTGCAGTCTGGAGGAGCTTTATCACTTCATAAATGGTTAACAATTAGGTATGCCCACACAGTTCACTCATCGATCTGAATAAAATGTTGACAGTTTCTGCCAGTAATATCATTAAAGTCAATAGTAGTTCATCATTTATGCCTTGAACTGACAGGATTATTATGGTATTGCTATTAATATGTAGCAATTACTTGGTACGTATCTTTACAGAAGGCTATCGATCAATGAATTTTAATGTAATGCACACACTTATAGATAAACTATGACATCAAAATGAAGCTGCTTCGCGTAAAACAGAGATATGTTAGTATCATATGTGCTCTTCTTCAGAGAATTCTTTATGGGCAAAGTTAAAAAATTCATCTTTACTCTAAATTCCATGTACAGTCGATCAAAGCACTTTTGAAATTGGTATTCCTGAAACTGCAAGAAGGAAGGCTCACAGATATTGAAATGATAAAATTAACAGGCTGTTTAAGAACTCTAATCTTAACAGGGGTAGAGAACCTGTTCAAGTCTTGTGTAACTTCCACCACATTATGCCACCTCTGAGAATACAGCCAGGTTCTTGGTAGTGGAGTGGCATATTGGGCAACTGTGTGCTTGGGGTTGAATTCATCTCAATGACAAATGACAGCAGCATTCACAGGCAATCTCTCATTGGGTGTGCAAAAGCAGGGAAGACAGAATCAAGAGTTCTATGAAGATACAGTGAAGGACAAAACAGGAGCAATGGAGGAAAGCTGCTTCACATTAGGAAATAAAAGCGGTAGAATCCTTGAAGTCTGGAAATATATAAAATGGATCATTTTGAGCAAAAGTGTCACTCAGTTTGTGAGCAAAAGATCATCCTTGATGATAACTCTATTTATTAACTAAGGAAAAATCAAGCTTTTTTTTAAAAACAGAATGATTCAGCCCTGAAATTTTCAGCCACTTTGACATAACTCACAGCCTCAATAAAACTACAGACACTAAAATCATTTTATTACTTACAGAGCAGTGTACACTCAATTCCAGACTGATAATACATTTATAAAAGGTTGACTAAAATTAATGTTTCATATAGGCCTACTTCTAATTTATCCTGCCCATTCATTTCTCCCATATATCTTGGGTCCTATACTGGCTCCCTTTGGAAAGCTGTTCTCCATGAATTAGCATTTTTAGTTTCAAAAGGAAAGAGTCTATTTTCATGCCTTATATCTTCACAGCTCATGTTTTGCAATCAGATGTTTAATTATTTGCCCTTCACGATGACTTTTATGATTCATTATCGTTTGAAAAATGTTGCTATTGCCTGTCTATTGTCACTGCATTGGGTTTCTATTTTTCTCCCTAAACCACTGTGTCCCTCCAAAATATACTCACCTAGCTTGTAAAATCACTGACTTTCTTGGGCAGTAAAGAATATTTCAGAATGAATCTACTCTGAAAATGTCTCCTCTCCCATTAGTCTTTATCTGACAGGTCCTCACTTGTCCTAGTTTACTTTTTCACTATTCCAATCACTTTTTTTTTTTTAAGCTCTGCAAGTGTCTCAAATTCTAACTGCAAGTTTAGTTTTTCAAAGAAATGGTCGTTATGTAAACAAACAATTTAGAAATTCTTTCATCCAACAATTAAAGCTTTATCACTGGAAAAAGTCTAATCTGATGTATTTGTATCTTTAGCTAAGGTTCCATCCCAAGGGACACATCAACACTGTGCAGATTCTATCTCATGTATGAAAGTCAACTCCCATCAGAGATGAACACAGGCTTAAGCTAAGGTAACTTACTTTCAGAAGCCCCCTTTGCTTGTGTAAATAAGATTTTATTGTTGCATATTTTTGAGCAAATTGTACAAATGCATGAAAGCCAAATTTCATAAGAGCTCACAATACTTATTGTGAAGGGAACCACATGCTAATTATATCTGAATTCAGAGAAATGCTTGTTTGTAGCTGGAGTTAGGTGATTCTGAAATATTCTTAGAAATTGCAATCTGTATGAAACAGAAATAATACATGTGGGGACCCAAATAATCACACCCATAGTCAAAATTCAAGTTAAATAAAATGTTACTGGACAGGCTTTCACAAATACTCTGATATGAATACTTCCCACTGCATGCTATGTGAATACATTTATAAGGCAGTTTCAATACCAGATTTTTGTCTAAGAATTGTCTACAAGTTATTTGTGAATTTGAGCTATAAAACTATAAATATAATATTTACTGAGTGTTTACTGTGATCCAGGATAATTTCCAAATGCTTGGCATACATTTGCTCATTTAATCACTATGTTATATCCTATAGTGATTACAAAGATTGCACCAATTTTTTAATGAGGAAATTGAGACACAGTGAGGTTA
>SJYA01000231.1:693566-817963 GCA_006410615.1 Neotragus moschatus | reverse complement strand
GATTGGGTGCAGGAGGAGAAGGGGATGACAGAGGATGAGATAGCTGGATGGCATCAATGACTCGATGGGCGTGAGTCTGAGTGAACTCCGGGAGATGGTGATGGACAGGGAGGCCTGGTGTGCTGCGATTCTTGGGGTCACAAAGAGTCGGGCACGACTGAGCGGCTGAACTGAACTGAACTGAACTGAATCCCTGAAGAAGTCAAGTTGGTATCATATGGCCAAGGCCTCCACTATAAATCCCATTGCCAGCTTGAACTATCTGGCAAACTCTAAGATCCCTTGGTAAACAAAGACATTTTAAGGAAGCAAGACATTAAGAGAGTTAAGATGTTACTTCCCAGGATCTGGTCATGAGTCAGATCTTTCTTTGAGCAAGGATAAACTTTTACTGCATATGCATCCATTAAGGTTTTAAAATGTAATTGCTTCACCCTTTCATAATGAAAAGGAGTCCTAAGAGATTGAACTATGTCCCCTTCAAAACTAGGAGGTTGAAGCCCTAACTGTAAATGTGACTCTATTTGGGGATAGGGCTTTTAAAGAGATCATCAAGGTTAAATGAAGTTGTAAGAGTGGGGCTGTAATTCCATATGACTGGTGTCCTTGTCAGAGGTGAAGGAGACACCAGAGATATGAGAAAGCTGAGAAAAGGCCATGTGAGAATATAGTGAGAAGGTGGTCATCTTCAAGCCAAGGAGAGAGGCCTTAGGATGAATTAGCCCTGCTAGTACTTTGACTTTGAACTTCTTGTCCCTAAAACTTACAGGAAAGAAATGCCTGTGGTATTTTGTTATGGCAACCCTAATAATCTAATATACCTAACAATAATCCACAAAACTTTAAAGGAATAAATATGAAATATTGCTCACCATTTTGGGAAATACAATAAAAGTATGCTGTAACTCATGCCAGAAAAGTGCAAATATTATAGTTATATAAACATGCTAAAATGAATAAAATATTTTTACCTTCTTCCACCTTAGGATTCACTGTGAAAATTAATGTTACCTAATCCCAGTATTGGTATAGTTTCAAAGAGTTCCTTTATTCTTTACCCATGTTTAATTGGTCTTCCCTTGTGGTTCAGCAATAAAGAATCCAACTACAATGCAGGAGATGCAGCTGGAGCTGTGAGTTCAGTTCCTGAGATGGGAAGATCCCCTGGAGAAGGCAATGACAACCCTCTCCAGTATTCTTGCCTGGAAAATTTCGTTGACAAAGGAGCCTGGCAGGCTAGAGTTCATTGAGTTGCAAAAGGTCTGATATGATTAACAATTTAATGATGAGAAAACACCACCATGTTCATTCGCACTAAACTGGGGTGTCCTAAAACTGAAATACTTTGTGGAGAAGGTTATTATTTTTTTTATTATATGTGCATGTTTCATCTTTATTTTTTATATGCACTTCAGTTTATTGTCATAGAAACTATATATTTTTTTATTTGTTTTTAATTGCTAGCAAAACATTTACACACCTATGCTTGCATCCCTGATTTCTTACTTAGAAGTAGTCATATTTTCTGCATGGAGTATAACATATACAAATATTTTGCTTTAGGTTAGAATTTGATCTAAACCATGAAGATTGCTGGTTTCTCTTTACTCAAGTTACTCTACTCCACTTACTTTGAAATTTTATAGCATGATGAATCAAATTTGTTCTTGTTAGGTATAAAAATCATCAACTTTTTAATGATAAAAGAAATGTAAAATTTCTAACATAAAGTTTGCACCTGTTCCATAGGACCCACAGGCATTTTATATGCACTATCTCATTTTAATTTCATGGCCAATATTATTCCCCATGAATGTTACAACTGCAAAGCTATAAGGGTATGGAAGGAAATTCAAACCAATGATATCATTTTTCAGGTGTGTGTTTTCAAAGTTACTTTTTTTTTTCTTAAAACATCCTCATAACTAATATTCTTTATTGTATCAAAGAATTTCAGGCTAGTTGTTAGGATCAAGTAAGCATAACTGTGAAATGTTTCTTACTGCTAGCTTTGCCAATGCCAGTAAATCCTTTATATGCAATGTTTTGCTTGTTGATTTTTCTTGCTGTGTATAATTTGTCAAAGATAATACTGAGATTTTAGGCAGTACCATGATGTTTTAAGTAGCTATATGTCTTATTTTCTAATGTGAATCAAATAAGAACTTTGCTTCTACACATGTCCTTTAATTAAGCCAGCTGTAAACTAATCACTGGGTTCTTTAACGCATCTTGTCTACACATGCAAAATTAACTGAGCACAGCATGGGTGATCTCTTTATTTTGACTGTCTTAAAAATCAATGAGTGCTGCCACAAGGACAACTTGACAGCAGTGATTTCTATCCTCTGTGAAGACAGCTGTGATGAGGTAAAAACTTTATTTCTCTCCATTTACAAAGATAGTACAAGGGTGTTGTGGAAAAATAAATATACCTTTTTGCAAGCCTAAATTATATACTGAGTGAGTTAGCAGAATGTTGAAAACACACTAGTTCAGTTCAGTTAAGTTCTGTAGCTCAGTCATGACCGACTATTTGCGCCCCCATGGATTGCAGCATGCAAGGCCTCCCTGTCCATCACCAACTCCTGGAGTTGACCCAAACACATGTACAATGAGCCAGTGATGCCATCCAACAATTTCATCCTCTGTCATCTCCTTCTTCACCCACCTTCAATCTTTCCCAACAACAGGGTCTTTTCAAATGAGTCAGTTGTTCACATCAAGCAGTCAAAGTATTGGAGTTTCAGCTTCAATATCAGTCCTTCCAATGAGCACTCAGGACTGATGTCCTTTTGGATGGACTGGTTGGATCTCCTTGCAGTCCAAAGGACTCTCAAGAGTCTTCTTCAACACCACAGTTCAAAAGCATCAATTCTACAGCGCTCAGTTTTCTTTATAGTCCAACTCTCATATCCATACATGACTACTGGAAAAACCATAGGCTTGACTAGGCGGAATTGTTGGCAAAGTAACATCTCTGCTTTTTAATATGCTGTCCAGGTTGGTCATAACTTTCCCACAAAGGAGTAAGCGTCTTTTAATTTCATGGCTGCAATCACCATCTGCAGTGATTTTGGAGCCCAGAAAAATAAAGTCTGACACTGTTTCCACTGTTTCCCCATCTATTTCCCATGAAGTGATGGGACTGGATGTCGTGATTTTCGTTTTTTTGAATGTTGAGCTTTAAGCCAAAATTTTCACTCTTCCCTTTCACTTTCATCAAGAGGCTCTTTAGTTCCTCTTCCCTTTCTGCCATAAGGGTGGTGCCATCTGCATATCTGAGGTTATTGCTATTTCTCCCGGCAATCTTGGGTTCAGCTTGTACTTCATCCAGCCCAGCATTTCTCATGATGTACTCTGCATATAAATTAACAAGCAGGATGACAATATACAGCCTTGATATACTCCTTTTCCTATTTGGAACCAGTCTATTCCAAATGCTAACTGTTGCTTGTTGACCTGCATACAGATTTCTCAGGAGGCAGGTAAGGTGGTCTGGTATTCCCATCTCTTTCAGAATTTTTCAGTTTATTGTGATCCACACAGTTAAAGGCTTTCTTAAAGTCAATAAAGCAGAAGTAGATGTTTTTCTGGTACTCTCTTGCTTTTTTGATGATCCAACAGATGTTAGCAATTTGATCTTTCATTCCTCCGTCTTTTCTAAAACCCAGCTTGAACATCTGGAAGCTCATGGTTCATGTATTGTTGAAGCCTGGCTTGTAGAATTTTGAGCATTACTTTACTAGCGTGTAAGATGAGTGCAATTGTGTGGTTTTTTGAGCATTCTTTGGCATTACCTTTCTTTGGGATTGGAATGAAAACTGACCTTTTCCAGTCCTGTGGCCACTGCTAAGTTTTCCAAATTTGATGGCACATTAAATGAAGCACTTTCATAGCATCATCTTTCAGGATTTGAAATAGCTCAATAGGAATTCCATCCCCTTCAGCAGCTTTGTTCATAGTGATGCCTCCTAACACCCAGTTGACTTCCTATTCCAGGTTGTCTGGCTCTAGGTGAGTGATCACACCATCATGATTAACTGAGTCATGAAGATCTTTTTTGTACAGTTTTGTACAGTTCTTCTGTGTATTTTTGCAACCTCTTTTAATATCTTCTGCTTGTGCTAAGTCCATACCGTTTATGTCTTTTATTAAGCCCAACTTTGCATGAAATGTTCTCTTTGTATCTCTAATTTTCTTGAAGAGCTCACTAGTCTTTTCCATTCTATTGGTTTCTTCTATTTCTTTGCACTGATCACTGAGGAAGGCTTTCTTATCTATGCATTCAAATAGGTATATATTTCCTTTCATCCTTTGTTTTTGCTTCTCTTCTTTTCACAGCTATTTGTGAGGCCTCCTCAGACAGCCAAAGACATTTTGCTTTTTTACATTTCTTTTTCTTAGGAATGGTCTTGCTCCCTGTCTCTCATACAATGTCATGAATCTCCATTCATCAGGCACTCTGTCTATCAGATCTAGTCCCTTAAATCTATTTCTCACTTCCAAAATAAGGGATTTGGCTTATCCCTTATTAACCAAAGGGATAATCATAAGGGATTGTCATAAGGGATAACCATAGGGATTTGGTTTAGGTCATACCTGAATTGTCTAGTGGTTTTCCCTACTTTCTTCAATTTTAATTCTGAATTTGGCAATAAGGAGTTCATGATCTGAGCCACAGTCAGGTCCCAGCCTTGCTTTTGCTGACTGTATAGAGCTTCTCCATCTTTGGCATTTTAACCAATCTTCAGTGTACTAGGTAGAGAAAGAGCATGAAGGTTGGGTGGGAAAAAATTCTCCTTTTCACGAGTCTTTCCCTGGAATAAAAAGTACTTGGGACATGAGGTCGTGCAATAAATATTTTTTGAATGAATGAAGGATTTCCTTAGCAAACAGATCTAGGATTCAAATTATGTTTCTGTCTTTAATACATCTGTGACATGGGAAAAACTTCTTAGCCTAGTAATCATCAGTTTACTCATCTATAATAACATCTGTCTCATAGTGAATAATTGAAAATTAACAGTCTAATACAGTGTTATAGTTAGAGGTGTGCTTAATGTGCTCAGTCATGTACTACTGTTCATAACCCCATGGACTGCAGCCTATTAGGCTCCTCTGTCCATGGGATTTGCCAGGTAAGACTACTGGAGTGGTTGCCATTTCCTATTCCAGGGGAATCTTCCCAACCCAGGGATGGAACCTGCTGAGCCATCTAGGGAGCCCCAGAGATAGGGATAGAGATATAATATAGAGATATACATTTGAATATAGGCAGCATAGTATAAGCATATAATTCCTTTTATAATTATATTATACTTCTGTGATCCTTTAGATTGAATAAGATAATCAAACTTCTACCCATAAGTATAAAAACTGAGCAGTTTTTCAATTTTTCAAGAAAAATTATGCTTGTACCCTAAGACTATTTAATTTTTCAAGGAACATAGAATTCTGTGAATCACCTCATGTTTAGTTTTTCAGTCAAAAGTCAAATGTGTAATTTGATTTTCAGATTTAATTTTCTCCAGATGATAAATCTTTACCTAAGTGACTAGGGAAGGTTTTAGAGGATATAAAAATTCAGTGAAGGAAAAATATTAATGATTACTCATGAGAATTTTCCTTAATGAATTAGGTGATGCTGATCTTCCAAAATAGAAGAATTCCTGAGCTTTTTATGGTTCTTTTTTGTGAAATCTCATTTTCTTCTTTCATAAAATTCATATATATATATAATTTTATTTTTTTATACTTAAAATAATTTAATGAATTTATAGCTCAAATTAGCTAGCTTTGAATGAAATATAGAGTCTAACATTTATATTGCTAAATTTTGTGGTAATGGTTATTCTTTAGAAATATCTTTACTTTCTAAGTCATACTATCCTTACCACTCTAAAATCTCTGCTTATCTAGTTCACTCTTTGATATTTTACATAGATTATTGCAAACTTTCTTATGTAGACCTGTAATCTACATTTTTGCAAAGTTATAACTTATAACCTTGCAAATTGTCCAAAACACTGCCTCTTGGTCTTTTTTTCCCTCCTAGTAACCATATTAGTAATCTCCATATCCCACAAATTTTATGCCTCTTGTAACAATTTTCATACAAAAGCACATTATTTTTTGCAATATACAAATATCATGCAATAAAATTATTTCCTTCAAGACAAATTTTTATATTAAAATTTTTTATATTATGTTTAATTAAGATAATGATAATGATATGAAGCAGGTAATTGAAAGACCTCACTAATGAAAACTAATGCTGGTTAACATTAAGCTGTAAGTAAAAAAAAATCCTGCCATGGAATTCCCTGGTAGACCAGTGATTAGGACTCTGCTTCCACTGAAAAGGGTATAGGTTTGATTTCTGGTCCAGAAACTAAGATCCCATATGCCAAGTAGTACAGCCAAAAACTGGTCTTCCCAAGTGGTGCTAGTGGTAAAGAACCTGCCTGCCAATGCAGGAGATAGACACAGGTTCAGTCTCTGGGTTGTATTGCAAAGCTGCCCACTCAGGGATAGAAATGAACATCTTTCTAACAATGATCATAGCCAAAAGTGATAGAGCAGTATCTCAGGAATAAGCAGGGAGTAGAAATGGATGTGAAGAAATTGCAATACAAAGGAAATTGTGGGCTAAGTTGCCATCCATTAAAAACAAAACAAAACAAAGGAAAAACACTTGTGAAGCTACATGCATAATCTATTAAATGAAAATCTCTTCATAAGGTGTCAATGTTTTAAATAATTTCTTCAATTCAGCTTTAAAAGCATTTATTACACTAATCAAGTTCATAAGGAAATATGAATCTGTTCTTTATCTGATTCCATCAATTCTATCCTCACTTCTGTCATTTCCAAGACTCCTGCCTATGATACTCCTACTTTACTTCATTTTCCTTCTTTTAGATCTTGGATCGTCATCAGTTCAGTCACTCAGTCATGTCTGACTCTTTGAGACACCATGAACTGCAGCACACCAGGCCTCCCTGTCCATCACCAACTCCCAGAGTTTACTCAAACTCATTTCCATCACATTGGTGATGCCATCCAACCATCTCATCCTCTGTTGTCCCCTTCTCTTGCTTTCAATCTTTCCCAGTATCATGGTCTTTTCAAATGAGTCAGCTCTTCACATCAGGTTACCAAAGTACTGGTGTTTCAGCTTCAGCATCAGTCCTTCCAATGAACATTCAGAACTGATTTCCTTTAAAATGGACTGGTTGGATCTTCTTGCAGTCCAAGGGACTATCAAGAGTCTTCTCCAACATCACAGTTCAAGCATCAACTCTTCTGCACTCAGCTTTCTTTATTGTCAAATTCTCACATCAGTACATGACTACTGGAAAAAACATAGCCTTGACTAGATGGACCTTTGTTGGCAAAGTAATGTCACTGCTTTTTAATATGCTGCTCAGTTTGGTCATAACTTTTCTTCCAAGGAATAAGCATCTTTTGATTTCATGGCTGCAGTCACCATCTGCAGTGATTTTGGAGCCCCCCAAAATAAAGTCCACCACTGCTTCCACTATCTCTCCGTCTATTTGCCATGAATTGATGGGACTGGATGCCATGATCTTTGTTTTCTGAATGTTGAACTTTAAGCCAACTGTTTCACTCTCCTCTTTCACTTTCATCAAGAGGCTCTTTAGTTTTTCTTCATTTTCTGCCATAAGGGTTGTGTCATCTGCATATCTGAGGTTATTGATACTTCTCCCAGCAATCTTGATTCCAGCTTGGATTGTCATAGTATATTAATATTCCCCCCACTTTTTTTTTTCTTTTTTTGTCCACTGTTAGCTTTATAGTTAAACATTCTGTTAGTACTTACCTTTTCTCACAGACTACAAAGTGCATCTTTGTTTTAACTTTCTGAAATCTTCATGCAGAAATTTATTCCACCAGTGTTGATTGTCTTCAGTGAAAAGGCTAGTCTAAATTAGTTTTTTGCCATTATGTATAATGGAAGTAATAACTACATTTGATAAAAACTGTTTCTATAGGTCTGACTTTTGTAACTAAAATAGTATTTCACCTGTAAAACTCTCATAACTTAAAATTTAAAAAAAATTAAATGGAAGTCTCTAGTCTTAATAAAATTCTTACAAAAGAAAAATTTCAGTTGACTTTGATTTTCTCAAAACTATGGAAATTCAAAAACAAAAAAATTCTGTTTTGTTTGTGAGACCAATTGATTCAAACTCATGGATACTAAAATTTGCTGGTGATTTCAATAAAAATTATTAAATAATGAAAATATATGAACTAGATTGAAATTAAATATTGTGATTTAATAGACACAGATAATAATATGATTATCCCATGTATATCTATGCTTCTTTGTAAACCAACTTTTGCAGTTAAACTCCCAAAGAATGAAAGAAAATAACTTCAATTCATGGTGTTAGGCTTCCCATGTGGCTCTACTAGTAAAGAATCTGCCTGCAATGCAGGACACCTGGGTTTGATCCCTGGGTTCAGAAGATCCCCTAGAGAAGGGAAAGGCTATACACTCCAGTATTCTGGCCAAGAGAATTCCATGGACTATATATTCCATGGGTTCACAAAAAGTTAGACACGACTGAGTGATTTTCACTTCACTTTGCTTCACTTCACTTCATGGTGTTACAAGATGATGAAGCAAAGTTTTCAAAAATTGTAAAAGGTAATAATCAGAAAATGGCAACCAACTCCAGTATTCTTGCCTGGAAAATTCTATGGACAGAAGAATCTGGGAGACTGTAGTCCACTCGGTCATAAAGATTTGGATTCCACTGAGTGACTGAGCACTAGCACTAATCATGGATTATTACCAAGAAATTCTAGGCTTAGGCCTCTTTTCAGATGAAATTGCAGTTTCTCAAAGTCTGGTAAATCAGTTGTATCAGAATTTTCTAGGGTACCAGTAAAACGCAAACTTTTGAGTTCCACCTCTAATCTACTGAATTTGAATCTCTTGCATTGACACCTGGGAATTTATGTACATAAAATGGTTTATAGGCAATTCTTAGGCACTTCAGTCTCAGTGAATTGCTCCTGCCTCTAAATTGACTTATTCATACCCTAAGCTTCAGATCTATTTCATTGAATGTTGTCTTGTAAGGTCAATATAGCATCTTTGAAGTAAGTGTTGATGGGCATAATTTGCATGATCATTTGAACAAATGTAAATTTAGCCTGGTTCACTTTCAAAAATTCTGTTTCTCTTTTCCCTCCTTTAAAATTTGTTTCACTTTTCTTTCCTGATAACAAATAATTATTCAATTTAATTTTGATCTTGTCTAAAGAACAACATTGTCAAGCTTATTCCTACTGTGTTCTATTGAAATTTAAAAGAAAAATTGAGTCAATATACCATTGAAATCTAACAGATCTCTGGCACACTTCAGAGATGCAATATAGAGAGCAGCGAAGATGGCAGAGCAGAAGGACTCTCAGATTACTTCCTCTCATGAGCACTCCAAATCACAACTGTCTCTAAAACAACTGTTAGGGGACTGTTGACCGAAACTGCCCATCTTAGCAGGTGAGATAATAACTGCTTGCATGAAGAGATTCCATCCAATAAGGAACTCAGTGCTGCCAGTGTTGCTGTGGAAAACTAACCAGGAGAACTTGGGAGGAGCCAAAATGAGAGAGGAGATCCCAGCTTCCAGGAATCCTCAAGCTAGAATCCAGCTTAGCTGAAAGATGCATGTGCGACAAGAAAGGACCCTGAGTCAGAGCAAATGTGAGCACAAGCAAGATGACTGACCAGAGACGACCCTGAAAGCTAATGCCATTAACATAAAACCTGAGGCTGTGGGCCTTGGCAGAGCAGTTCTCCCTGGTTCCCTTACCCTGCCGCTTTCCACCTGGGTATGCATGCATGCTAAGTCTCTTCAGTCTGTCTGCCTCTTTGTGACCCCATGGACGGTAGCCTACCAGGATCCTCTGTCTATGAGATTCTCCAGGCAAGAGTACTGCAGTGGATTGTCATTCCCTTCTCCAGTGGATCTTCCCAACCCATTGAACCTGCATATCTTAGGTTTCCTGCATTAGCAGGTGGGTTCTTTACCTATAGTGTCACCTGGAAAGCTCCTCTACTTGGAGTGTCCCTTCCTGATAAGGTTATTTGCTTTGTCTGAAGATGTGTCTCCTCAGAAATTTCATTTCTGAGTGTTAAACAATAACCCACTTTTGGGCTCTGGAAGGGGTCCCCTTTCTGGTAACACTAACATTGATGGGGAAAAAAAAAAAAAAAAAACTGGAACCTACCAGAAAAGGAAAGACCATGAGACAGGTAAGAGGAGCACACTCTTGATACAATCAAATTCTGTAACCCTTGTTGGCTACCCACAAACTGAAGAATAATTATTTTCCAGAAATTCTCCCATGGCAGTGAGAGTTATGAGCTCTACATCAGCTTCCTCATCCTGGTGTATGGCACAAGGAAGACAAGCCCCCAGAGCATTTGCTTTGAAGACCAGGGGCAGGGGTTAATTCAAGGAGCCCCCATTTGACTGGGGGGAATAGAGACTTCAGTCTTTAATTTTTTTTTTTTCAATTTGGCTGCATCAGGTCTTCATTAAAGTGAGTGGGATCTTCATTGCATCATTTGGGATCTTTTGTTGTGGCACCCAGACTCTCTAGTAGTATCATGTAGGCTTCAGCAGTTGTGGGCTCCAGCTTGTGCAGGCTTGGTAGTTGCTGGGCATGGGCTTAGTTGCTCCACGACTTTTGAGATGTTAGTTCCCTCATCTGGGATTGAAACCTCCTCCCCTGCATTGGAAGGTGGATTCTTAACCACCAGGGAAGTCCTGAGACTTCACTCAAAAAAGGGACGCACAAAACCCATGCATGCTGGGACCAAAGGTAAATGTAGTATTTGATGGCAACCTGATCCAGACCTACCTACTGGTCTGGGAGAGTCTTCTGGGCAGTGGGGGCAGAGGGATGTACTATTGGTCTTTAGTGGGCAGAGGTCAAATATCCTACTAAATGTTTTATGTTGCAGACAGTGTTCCTGCACAGCAGAGACTTTGTCTAAAATGTCAATTATACTACTATTGAGAAATCTGGTTTGTGTGTGTGTATGTGTGTGTGTGTGTATGTGCTCAGTCAGGTCTGACTGACTGAGACCACATAGACTGTAGACCATCAGGCTCCTCTGTCCATGGGATCTCCTGGCAAGAATACTGGAGTGGGTTGCCATTTGCATCTCCAGGGATCTTCCCAACCCAGGGGTGGAAACTGTGTCTCCTGTGTTGGCAGGCAGATATATATGTATATGATCCCAAATGATGCAATGAAGATATGTGACACATATGCACAGTTTTGAAAAATAGAATATATCGGATTGAAGAAAAGCAGACCAAAAGTAGATTATTCCTTGAAATCTGTAACTTTGAAACTTTATAAGATTTTCAAACATTGTGCTAAAGTTTGCACACGGTATTCTTTGACACGTTTCTCTTGAAGTAAAAGCTATTTCGAAATTATGAGAATTACTTTTTTTTACATTTACAAAGAAGGTCACATTGGAAACCTTCATAAAAATCTCAATAAGCAGGTTTCTATGTATAATTCATTTTTTCTATCCTATATTCTTTTGCTTTATCTAGGATACCATATAAGTCATGATAAAATGAATATTCAGAACTGGAAAAATGTGAAAACTTGTGATCCAAGATTTGTAAGATAATAGGAAGATCAACTATTAATACAGTGGCATCATCATCTCAGATACTGTATCTAGAAAAAAAGTTGTTAGCTAAAGAAAATAAAGAAAACTTTTGGCTAAGGGAATAGTTCTGCATGGAAACTATCATTTTTAAACTGTTTTTAAATAATATGTGGTATGTTCAGTTTTTTAGTGACCATTTCACTAATTTAATGCACACTGTATAGTAAATTAAAAATTTAGAAACATAAAACTAAAATGCTAACCTTGGAAGTTAGCTAAAGTGAGTTCATAAAGTCAGGAAATTAGCATTTTGAAAAATAAGCTGCTCCTATCCTGTCACATTGAAGGGTCTAATTGCCATTGGAAAGATTATTTTAAAAGAATTTAAAGTCGTATTTTCACAAGATGTTTCTCTAGAACCATAAAAAATTCACTTTTTCAATAAAATATAAATGCAAATATGTTTGCTTCAATTACATTTTTAAAAAAAATCTATGATCTAATGAATTATTGACTAATCTGGGCAAGTACACCTATATAACCCTATGAACAAAAATATTTAAATTTAAATTTTTGGAGGACAGACTTACTGAATTCCTAAATGAATAAAGATTTTCAGAAACACTGACTTTGGGTATTGAGCCTCCATATATTAGCAATAACAAAATTTAAATCAGTTAGTACATTGCTCTATTTTTTTCTAGATGTATTACTAAACAAAATACCTTCTATGTTTACATAGAGTAATAGCTAAAATATATTTACCAAAATTTTTATAATTTTTCTTTTATTACCAATTTACTTGAAATCAATAAAAGTTTTGGAAAGTAAAGAGTTGCTTTTGTTGGTAAATCTATTCGTACCCTAAAAATGAAATCAATGTTCCTTCGGTGCTAAAGCAAATTGTAGAACTGGAAAGAAGCAGTGTGTATTCTTAAAGTTAATGGCTAAGTGACAAAACCTGTTTAAGTTTAATCGCTTTACTTACATAGCCATTGATTTTCTTTACCACCTGTATCCAGTATGTCACACTTGACAACCATTCTCCATCACTACCCAACCAGAATTCAAGTACAGGCCCAAGAGTAGGGAGAAAAACCTTGCCACCAAGTTCACTTTGAAGACTCAAGGATGCCTGGATTAGCATCCTAGCTCTGCCATGTGCTACTTTTGTGATCTTGGCCAGTTTTTTTAGCTTTCCATGCCTTGGGTTTCTCATTTACATAATAAGAATAGTATTTTTCCTAGCTCATGAGACGGTTGAAAGAAATAAATGAAATGATGAATATAGACCAATTTGCACTCAACAAAAATTCACCTTTAGTATGGATTAACCATACAAGTGAGGAAGGTCCAGTGAGAAATGACCAGTCTTGTGTGATCAGTCAGACGAGCTCTCCTGACTCAGGTAAGTAATTCCTGAAGAGAGAGTATTTTCTACTTCATAGAAGGTATGAAAGTTTATCCTGTTAGAAAAAAATGTCTGAAACTTGTAAATAAGGCCATGAAATATTGATGACATATCATACAGGGGAAGAGGTCACACAAAGATTATCTAGGACTTCGTTGTTCAATAAGATAGCAGGAGCCACATGTGGCTATTGTGCACTTGAATCATGAAGTGTCAATTAAAATGTACTGTTAAAAAACAAAACTGGTTCCTAAGACAGTGTTAAAAAAAATTAAAAATATTTTTTCACATTGATTAGATGTTGGAAATGGCAACATTTTGGATATATTGGGTTAAATAAATTATGTTACTGAAATTAATTTTATCTCTTTGTTTTTAAAAGTCCACTAAAAATAAAAAAAATTATGTGTAGTTTAAATTATATTTCTATATATAATAGACTGTGCCAATCTAGGGGAAAGGACATGCCATTAGTTATCATTGATTAAAGATTCTATGTTTTTGAAGTTATTTGCTAACTTGTACATATTTGTCTAATAAAGATGCATATAACTTTAATGATACAAGATATCACCTTGTAGACATTAAATTGTTTCATATCTAACTCAGAAATTATATTCTAACATTTCTTTGATGCCTGTGTATCCTTGATTCTCAGATGCTTTTTGAACAAGTCATGACATCTTACTGATTTCCTCATTAACTAATGGGTTTAAAAAGTCTTATATTTGCTTAAAAGTCATGTTTCCCTTTTATAATCAAACTTTTTACAAAAAAGGGAAAGCTGAATTTGTTTAAGTCAGAAATAAAAAGCTCCTTGACCCTGTAAAATATGGGAGAATATTTAACAGACCTGTGTTGCTAACAAGATTCTGATGTATGCTACTTAATCTTGTAGGTTGCTTAACTTCACTGAGATGCTAAAAATTTCTCTATAAGTTGCAATAATGATACTTAACTCAAAAGATTGGCAGTGTACTTTTAAAATATTTTTATATTGAGGTATAGTTGATGTACAATATTATGTAATTTGCAGGTGTATATCAATGACTCACAATTAAAAAGTTTATTCTATTTATAGTTATTATAAAATATTGACTATATTCCCTATATCTTCTTTATCTATTCTTCTGTTGATAAACACATAATTTGGTTTCATCTCTTGGCAGTTGTAAATAATGCTGCTATAAACATTGGATTGTATGGTTGGTTGTTTTTTTCTTTTAATTAGTGTTTTCATTTGCTTTGGGGTTCATATCCAGGTGTGGAATTCTGGATCATATGGTAGTTTTATTTTTAGTCTTTTGAGAAGCCTCCATACTGTTTTCCACAGTGACTGCCAATTTATATTCCCACCAACAGTATACAAGTGTTTCATTATTTCCATATCCTTGCCAGCATTTGTTTTTTGTATATTTACTACTTTCTCTCTCTCTCTCTTTTTTGCCATGCCACGTGGCTTGTGAGATCTTAATTTCTCCACTAGTGGTTGTATCCAGGCCCTCACCAGTGAAAGTATGGAGTCCTAATCACTGGATTGCTGGGGAATCCTCTAATGTTCTTTTTGATGTTAGCCATTCTGACAGGTGTAAAGTGATATCTCTTTATGATTTTAATTTGCAATTCTCAGATACTTAGCAATGTTGAGCATCTTTTCATGTGCCTGTTGGCCATCTGTATGTCTTCTTGGAAAAAAGAAAAAAGTATATTTACATCATCTGTCCATTTTTTTTCCTCCTTGGGTTTTTTGTTTTCTTGATAATGAAGACTTTTTTTGTAAGAGCTGTTTATATATTTTGGATATTATATTAACATATATTTTAGATATTAACCCCACATCGATCATATTATTTGAAAATATTTACTTCCATTCAGTAGCTTATTTTTTCATTTTGTCAATGATTTTCTTTGTTTGTGAAAGTGTTTAAATACAATTAGGTAAATTTATTTATTTTTCATTTATTTCCTTTGCTTTCAGAGACAGAACCAGAAAGAATATTGTTATGATTTATGTTCAAATTTATTTTCTCCTAGGAGTTTTATGGTTTCCAGTCTTACATTTTGGGCTTTAATCCATTTTGAGTATATTTTTGTATATGGTGTTAGAGAATGTTCTAATTTCATTCTTTTATATCTAACTGTTCAGTTTTCTCAGCACCACTTATTGAAGAGACCATCTTTTCTCCATTGAATATTATTGCCTTGTTTGTCATAGATTAAGTGATCATGTGGGTTTATTTCTGGACTCTCTGCTCCATCCACTGATCTATGCATCTGTTTTTGTGGCAGTACCACACAATTTTGATTACGATAGCTTTGTAGTATAATCTGAAGATAGGAACTATTACTTCTCTATCTAATCACTCTCAAGATTGTTTTGACTTTTCAAAGTATTTTTTTTCTATTATTCCATTAAATATGATAGGATATTTTAAACATTCATCACAGTGTATGAAATACACTTCAGTAAGTGGCATATTTTATTGTTATATATGATTAATATTTTTGAATGGATGAATAAGCCAGTAAAATAGTCTTTTATAAAGTTTATTTTTTATGATAACATGCAGAATAGTTAAGAGAGAGGTATAGGTAGTATTAGGAGCAGGCAATGGCACCCCACTCCAGTATTCTTGCCTGGAAAATCCCATGGATGGAGGAGCCTGATGGGCTGCAGTCCATGGGGTCACTAAGTGTCAGACATGACTGAGCAATTTCCCTTTCACTTTTCACTTTCATGCTTTGGAGAAGGAAATGGCAACCCACTCCAGTGTTTTTGCCTGGAGAATCCCAGGGACAGGGGAGCCTGGTGGGCTGCTGTCTATGGGGTTGCACAGAGTCGGACACGACTGAATCGACTTAGCAGTAGCAGCAGCAGCAGCAGCAGCATAGGTAGTATTGTGAAAAGTAATTTGTAAAGTATAGGTTGCAGTGAAAGTGAAAATCACTCAGTTGTGTCCAACTCTTTGCAACCCCAAGGACTATGCAGTCTATGGAATTCTCCAGGCCAGAATACTGGAGTGGGTAGTCTTTCCCTTCTCCAGGGTATCTCCCCAACCCAGGGATCGAACCCAGTTTTCCCACATTACAGACAGATTCTTTACCAGCTGAGCCACAAAACCTAGACAGTCTGTGACAGAAGTAAAGAGAGATATGGAAGAATGAGTTTATTAGAAAGAACTAACAACATTTAGAGATACATTAAAAGTAAGTGCTATGAAAGGAAGAGCAAACATAAAGAATGGTGATGCCTTTTACAGATGTGTGGTGTGAAAAGTAGTCAGCTGAGAAGCATTCCTAAAAAAATTTTATGTGTTATCTTTGAAGTATACATGAAGATTTTTTACAATCTTTTAGAAATCCCTGTGAACAAGACAAGTGGGAACTAAGAGCATTTGGATTTCTTGGAGGTCATTCACAATGGATGTAATAAAGCTATGAATGTGTGACCTGAAAAAGAATGAGTGTGGAGAGATGGGAGAGTGGAGCCTCAGGAATTCAAATGAAAAGGTGTCACAATTAAAGTCAAAGAAGAATACACTACAGAAATATTAGGGAGAAGAAATGCAGAATCACTATTTTGGAGTTTTACTTGTCATTCTTTACTAAAATAACATGATTAGTTTCCATTTGCTATTTTTTCTAGAATCTTAAGTATCTAACTCACATGCTTCATAATTAATTCAGTCTTCCTTACCTAAAAATAAATGCAGCTAGGTCATAAATTTGAAACTAAGCTTCTGAAATGATGAATTGTCTGTTAACTACAATAGAAATAGTCAAACCTATTTTGATAGTTTGCCTGTGCTTGAAACTTTTAGCTTTCCTTAAAATGATCAATTTTTCCCTCAGTTTTATTATTAAAATAAAATAAAATAAATTCAGATAAAATGTTGATGCCACATTAGCACATATTTGAAATCCACCAATTTTTGAGCCTAATATTCATAGTATATTAATATTTCACTATAGACTGAAAAAAAATTCTATCATACAAAGCTTAAGGTTAAGCATCTTAGCCATTAGAGTTCAAATTTAGCTGTTGCTATTAATACAGATGAATAAGCACTTTTTATTGAAATAGGAGAAATAGGAAAACATTGACATTAATGAAATAGAAATGCTTGAGAAATATTTGATAAAATTATCTCCTCTACATGACTGGCTTTATTTTTAATTGCATCTCATCTTCATTATACTACAAAAAATTAATACTACTTTACTTAACAATAATGTGCATGTATTTCTGTAGATCACATGCTAGAAATTTTGGCTGCTTTCCCTGAACTTTAATTAGAATATTCAAACCCTTCTCAATAAGGAATTAACCTTTAGTTCACTACATTTTGAATTCTTCCAGAGAACATAGGTAATTATGACTTGTAGTAATCTCGGATAAATGTATGGAAATAATTATTGTTATTGAATCAAAATAAAATATAAACAATATAATATTATGGATCATAATAAAAATCCATATCAAGAATATATAGGTTGCAAAATATTCTTTTGTAATTATTAAGTATGATTGTGTTTGTTGAAAGGAAAGTTATGACCAACCTAGACAGCATATTAAAAAGCAGAGACATTACTTTGTCAACAAAGGTCCATCTAGTCAAGGCTATGGTTTTTCCTGTGGTCATGTATGGATGTGAGAGTTGGACTGTGAAGAAGGCTGAGTGCCGAAGGATTGATGCTTTTGAACTGTGGTGTTGGAGAAGACTCTTGAGAGTCCCTTGGACTGCAAGGAGATCCAACCAGTCCATTCTGAAGGAGATCAGCCCTGGGATTTCTTTGGAAGGAATGATGCTAAAGCTGAAACTCCAGTACTTTGGCCACCTCATGAGAAGAGCTGACTCATTGGAAAAGACTCTGATGCTGGGAGGGATTAGGGGCAGGAGGAGAAGGGGACAACAGAGGATGAGATGGTGGGATGACATCACTGACTCAATGCACATGAGCCTGGGTGAACTCCGGGAGTTGGTGATGGACAGGGAAGCCTGGCGTGCTGCAATTCATGGGGTCACAAAGAGTCAGACATGACTGAGTGACTGAAATGAACTGAATTGAACTGAATAGAAGCAGACCAGCAAGAAGTTTAGATGTGAAATTGGGCAATAGACCATCAAAGACGACACTGCTAAAATCATAGCCATCTAGAAAACCATGTCTGTGTCCTAGACACACACTCTTTCAAGACTAACCAGAGAGAACTTACCAGCTAATAGCCCTTGGTGACTATAGATTCCAGTTCCTTGGATTCTTAGTAAGAAACATATGACTCAAAAATTCTACTTTTATGTACATGTGGAATAGACATGCAAATATATATTCATGCAACAACTTATACATTAATGTTCATAGCAGCAATAGTGATAATAAACCAAAATTGCAAGTAAACTAATTGCCTGTTACCTGATAAATTGATAAATAAATCATTATGCATTTATCCAATTGAATTATATTATGTAAATAAAAGTAATTAAGTGCTGATACATGCTACAACATGGATGAATCATTCCACACCTATTAACTGTCATTCTCCATTCAACTGTTCCCTGGCCATGATAATCATTAATCTACTTTCTACCTCCATTAATTTTTCTGTTCTGGACATTTCATATTTGTTAATATGTGGTCTTTTATGATTGGCTTATTGAATATTTTCAAGATTCATCCATGTTGTAGTAAGCATCAGCACTCCACTATTTTTATTTGCATAATACGTGTGAATATACCTATGGCCGATTCATGTTGATGTTAGGCAGAAACCAACACAATACTATAAAGTAATTATCCTTTAGTTAAAAATAAACAAATATAAAATTTTAAAAATAGGTGTGGAATTTCTTCTCAGGGTGATAAAAATTTTCTTACATTAATGGTTATAGCTGCACAGCCTTGTGAATATACTAAAAGTCACTGAGTTGCACACTTTAAAAGAATAAGTTATATGGATTTTAACTGAAATGTGAAGGAAACTGTTAGCAAAAACAAAATTAAAAGCCTCATAATATTAAATGAAAAAAGCAAGTAACAAAAGAATATATACTATATAACTGCATTTCCATGTGTTCCAGTATAAGCAAATCTATAGACAGAGAGTAAATTAGATGTTGCCTAAGACTATTGATTGCTATGAGTTTTCTTTTTAAACTGATAAAAATGATCTAAAATTGAATATGATGATGGTTGCACAACTCTGTAAATATACTGTAACTGAATATTATACATTAGGTTAGCACATATTATTATATGTATATTTTCTCTCAAAAAATTTGTTATATAAAATAAAAGAAAGCACTATCTAATGCACTGTTTCTAAATGAAATAGAAACTCTAAAATTAGACAAATTTCTGAAATATTGAAAGTAATTTTCATTTTCTTGCTAAATTAAAAAAAATACTTGTATATTTCTAAATTTTCAAGAATACAGTAGCATTGTCTTAGATAAATCAGAAGAGTCATAGCCTAATTTTTTGTTATTTTAATGGGAAAAATCCTATATGCAAAAATTAAAATATCTCTATGGTTCTGATTTACATGGTAATGGGAGAATAAATGATACAGACGGATCATTGTGATTCAGAAACTGATAAAAGTTGTCCCCTTACATTTTCATAAGGTTGACTAGAAGGTCCCTTGCAAGTGTTTTTGAAGTTTACCTTAGTACACATTAGCTGACAAAAGTCTATCCCTCTAGGTAAACAGGTCTGAAATAGAAAATTGTCAGTAGATATGTTCAATTTTCTTCATAGAAAGAATGATTAAGAAGAGGTTTATCAAAATGCTCTATTGCTTACTTCTTTCCTTAATTTCACTATTTTTACAGAAAACTCACATGATGTTCTTTTAGAAATTAATTACAACTATGGTTATTTTATCAAAATCAGACTGAAAATATCTCATGGCTTCAGTACAAATCATAAGAAAATCTTCTGTCAAGTTTTGGAATGCTTTCATTATTTTTCTTCCTCACAGTTAAAAACTGAATCCGATTACTTTTGCTAAAAGCTTACGAGACCAAAACTTTTTTTTTTTTTTCTTTAACAAAAATAAAGGAGAAAGTTTTAGAGGGATCTGGTATTGCTGTTGCCTCTAATAGCCATCATTGGCTCTTGAGGCACGTATAAACCCGAGGCTATAATAAAGTACAGGGAACATTTGAAGAATTGGGACCTCAGAGGCATACATATTTTCTACCATCTCAAAAGTATGTAATTGCTTCTTGAAAGCTACAAGAATATTTAGACACTTAGTTTCTTCCAAAAATATCTTTTTTTCCTCTTCATGTGAATTACTATACTGAAAATGTTGTTCTCTTGCTGACACTTTCCACTTTGTTTTGTAGCAATCTGTGGACACACGTTACATTTTCTTGCCTACTATATGTGCAGAATGCATCTGTGTGTGTGTGTGTGTGTGTGTGTGTGTATGGGTGTAATATACAACTTGGAGAATGTGGTCCATATGTCAACATTTAATAATAAAATTACAAGGAAAATAAAATATTCACAGTCAATATTTAATGAAATACTGTAACAAAGACTAAATGTCTTATTATGTACTTTAAGCTATTAATAGGGTTAAAATAATATTAGTTTTTCAATTAAATTTTGTATGAGAACTCTAATAAAATATTTCTAAAAAATCCAAATAAATGTGTGATTTACAATTTTATTGGGCTATAAAGAATTCTGAGAGGAAAAATAATCTCTAAGATCATATTAGAGATTAGATCAAATACTCTAAGATCATACCTTTTGGCATAATGTATCAGGTAATGAATTTACTTATTCTTTGCATGTTTATATAATGCACATCATGTTGAAATATGTACACTTGTGAAAGCTTTTTTGATTATATATAGAGATAATTGTTTATAGTTCCTAGAGTAGATTCCTACTTTAAAAAGAATCCTCATGATCATTTATATCTAAACAATAATGGTTGAGATGGGGAAAAATCAAGGATAATTTGTGACATCAAATATCCCCAGATGTTCAAAATAGAAGTTGTTAATCTAGTTAGATATTAACTGCCAAGAAGTGCCTAACAGTGGTATATTTTTCAAGCTGAAAATTAAAATATATACTATATATGAAAAGGAAATTTTATTATATAATTAGAGGATGTATTATTCCATTCATGAAATATACTAAGCAATTAAATAATTTGAAAAACTAATTTTAACCATGATTGCTAAAAAATCATGTAGATATACTAGTAAGTTATCAAATTAATGGCAAACACTAATTTTTAACAAAAGTAGTGCTTTGAAAATTTGCCAACATTGTTTTCTAGTGACAGAAAGCAAATATTTGACTTTTTTTGTGTGCTAATATGAGTATGAAATAACACTCAGATTTTCTAAATTTTTAATTCTCTAGATAGTAGTAAGATCAATGTTAAAGAATTATAATGTTTTACTAGGGTACATTTTTATTTCTTTTTATATCTTACTGGAAAAAGGACACATATTTAACTCAAATAAAAAGGAAAGAGAAAATAAACATGATGGTTATATCTGTGGTGAGCTGCTTTTCTGTTTAATTTACCTGCAATTATTTTCATTGTTGAAAAATTCTCTCTTCCACTATCTACTCCTGCACATATTTCTTGAACTCCCAGAAATTTTGTTTTTCTTTATTAGCAAAACAACAGCAGGGCAGTTTTGCTGGCTTTGTGTATCTATCTATCTATATATATATGATACCAAGAATATTAGCATGCTTCTCTTCCAGGCTGATACACAAATTTATGAATTATTCCATCTTTTGAAATTTATTTTATAAAAATATTTTTGAGCTGTATGCTTATGATTTATACGCATCTCTATGTATGTATTGATGTTTCAGTTTTACAAATTTACTTCAAAAAATGCAAAGGGTAGAATTTGAGACTGAAAAAATAGAATAATGAGTTGATCAGATCTGGGTATGGATACATGAAAGGGTATCTTTGCTTCCTTTTCAGGAGCAAGCAGGATGGTTGTATGAGTGCTGCATCCCAAATCTGCCCCCAAAGCACCTAAATGAATCACTTTTAGAAAAATGATTTCAATTCAAACTTTTGAAGAAATATTTCCCTTTTCCTCTTCCTGACTTACTTCTTTTCTCTGCAGTTCCAGGTTCCATTTGGGTTTCTTCTCCTTCAGTCCTTTTCTACCACAGTTACTTCAATTGGTTATGAGGGGCTCTGAGCATTTAAGAAAATCCAGTGCAAGTTTTGGTAAACTCTGGTGATAGTGAAAGGAAAAGAGATAGATGGCTGATTCTGAAATATCTATGCAATATCAAGTTATCAGAAATCAATATTGTGGGGTAGTTAATAATAAAGTACATTTATAACTTATGAAGTACTGTTTAAAGGTGGATTTCAATTAACAGGTGCTCCCCTAGTGGCTCAGATGGTAACTTTTACAAGGTTAGTTACTAATGGAATCAGAATTTGTCCAATATTTATCTGAATCTTTATTTTTCAGTCAGCTCTTAAACTTTCTTTGTGATTTATTTAAATATGCAACATTAAACAGCATACTATAATGCAAACAGAGTCAGTGCTGATAATTTCACCTAATGGACAACCATAACAAACGTAGTATGGGAATACAACTCTAACTGTATTCTTATCTTGGAGATTATAGAATGTATGTGGGTCTTGTATGTGTTGAAGGTCAAGGGGAAAAGGCCGAACCAAGTACATGCTCAAATAAGTAAAACTGGATTTTATGCTTTTAGGGAGACTTTCTCCCAAAGTCTGATGCTTTGAACACTGGTAATCAAAGCATCCTGCCAAGCTCTCTACCTGTACCACTGAATTAGGATTCCCTTCTTACATTTACCTAACATCTTATGGAAAAGCCTGAAAAAACTTTTGAGCCAATCCAATATCTTCTCCCTCTACTTGTATGAACAATCCACCACAAGTGTTATTTTAAATTGTTGTGAGGCTTATTTAATGCCACTTCCCAGTGAATCTATTTGCATGCTTAATATGGAGAACTTATCTTTAAAAATTTAAGGTCTTTAATAATGTGGTTTGAGTATAAGAAGGGGATATTTGGCGCATGGGCTATCTTTTTAAAACACTGTAAATGATACCATTAGATAACTACCTATTCTTTATATACAGCTCTGATTAGGAGGGGGAAGTGTATGTCAATTTATATTTGCTTGTTTTATTAAAGTCCTCATTTTTTTCTTTTGTTGCATTTGTTTTCCTTTTCCCAAAGTTATTATTTTGTTTCTGTGATTCTGCTTCTTATGTGTTTGTTTTATGTTTATTGTTGTAGTTTTAAGATTTACTTTTCAGTCTTTTAATTTAGAAGTTTATGTAACATACTTGGTATGGACCTAACACAAGCAGAAGATATTATTAAGAAGAGGTGGCAAGAATACACGGAAGAACTATGCTAAAAAGATCTTCACGACCCAGATAATCACGATGGTCAGAGGAGTGTGTAATTTCCTCGGTTCTGTCTCATCACAACAAAAATTTGAAGCGACAGATCATTGTTAGAGCTCCATATTACAGCTCAGTTTATTTAGAAAATAAAGGAAAATACATCCTTGAGGTATGAGGGCATGCCAACCCAAAAGACACGAAGAGAAAGAGAGGCAGACAGAGACAGAGAGAGAGGCCCCTGGCCCCTTGGCTCCTCTTTTATATGTTTTTCTTCCTGCCCCTGGGCCTGCCTTATGTAAATAGGACTAGCCAGGAATGCTGTTTGTTATACTTGAGGTCCTCACACCTTCCTTTGTTCTATTTCAGTGGGCTTTTCCCTTCCTTGTCTTTTAGCCACAGCATTCTGGATTTCTTTTTCCTTTTCTAACTACCTAACATTTCCCTCCCCCCCCCTCCGTCAAGAGATGGGAGGTCCAATTCTTTGGAATAGGGGTGTTGAGGTCTTTCTGGTTACTTCCTGCTGAACTGGGATGCCAAGGGGCATTGGGCTTCTCCCTCTTGCTAGTCTCAGGCCTCACAGCCCTTGTAGCAGTGTCCATCTAAGAGTGTGTGATATTTTCTGTGGTTGGCTGTAGTTTTATATAGTCCTGTTGAACTGACACTGCATGTTGTAGCTTGTTGACATGGGCAGAGACAGAATGGGCTAGATAATTGATAATACATGGAACAATCATAAGCGACATCAATATGTTATAACAAGGAATAGTAGGGAGATTAGCCAACTCCAAATTTCCATCACCAGGATGGTTCAAGTCCCTCCTTTTGCAACCACCCGATATGATCTTCTTGAAAGCCCTCACTCTTAGCTTTAAGGATCTCACCTTCAGTATACAAAGGAGTTTCTGGCAAATTAGTCTGTAAAACTAAAGTGGCAACCCCTATCAGGTCACTTTTCCATAATGCTGATCTCTTAGCTACCTGATTGGCTGCTTGGTTCCCTCGTGTCACTTCCATGCTTCCTTTCTGGTGTCCTTTACAGAGCGAGATTGAAACCTTAGCAGGCAGATAGACTGCCTCCAAGAGTCTAAGGATTTGATCACCACATTTGATTGGGGACCCTCAAGTAGTCAGGTGGCCTCTTTCTTTCCAAATGGCAGCGTGTGCATCTAGCACCAGAAAGGCCTACTTGGAGTCAGTGTAAATGGCTACTCTTTATCCTTTTCCCAGCTCTAAAGCTCGAGTCAGGGCTACGAGCTCAGCTAATTGGGCTTGGCTCAGAGGTTAAAGCATCTTCCTGCAATGTGGGAGACCTGGGTTCGATCCCTGGGTCAGGAAAATCCCCTGGAGAAGGAAATGGCAACCCACTCCAGTATTCTTGCCTAAAGAATCCCATGGATGGAGGAGCCTGGTGGGTTTTCTACAGTTCACAGGGTCGCAGAGTCAGACACGACTGAGCTACTTCACTCACTCAATCACTCACCTAGTGGCAAATGTTTAGCCTTTATGGTCTCAAAATTGGAGACTACTGCATATCGGGCTCTTCTTTCTCCATCTGAGACAAAACTGCTTCTTTCAGTGTACATGATTTCCTCAGGATTAGTCAGAAGATCTTCCGACAATCCCTCTCAGGGTTTTGTACAGTGGTCCAAGGTCTCTAGGCAAGAGTGAAAGAGGAGAGGGCTCTAGGGGTAGGCAGGAGGGTGGCTAGGTTAAGAACCTCACAAGGGGATATAGTCAGTCCTAAATTTTCCATCAGCAGTACTTGATATCTGAGTATTCTTTGATCAGACATCCATAAATGGCCTATCCCATTCAGGAGTTGTTTCATTTGGTGGCTGGTAAAAATAGTTTGCATCCAAAAGTATTTTAAATCATCTTCTATCAGGATTGCAATAGCTGCAAGATTTCAAAGGCAGGGAGAAATCTCTTCCCAATAAGGGAGTAGGACGTTCAGGGGCCACCAGAAACTGGTGGAAAAATATTTGTCCATCCCAGCAACAAAATGCTCAGGTGAATCTTTTGGTAATTGTTTTTCCTGTAGCACCCAAAATGGTACGAGTTTGGGAGGAGAAGGCTCTGGATTAGGAGGTCAGGACAGAGTAAGTAGCACTTGTGTCAATCAAGAAATTCTTGGACCAACCTGCCAGATCCAGTCGCACCCTTGGCTCCAGGCCTGTGATGGTTATCTGTGAGAGGTGGGCTGCCTGGAGTGGCCTCTTCAGTCCTGTTGAAACATCGTGATGGAAAACTTGGCTCTTGACCTTCAGGCTCTTGGGTCCCGAGGGCAAAGTGCTGCCCAATGTCCCAATTAATGGTATTTATAGCAAGCCATTTTAGGAGATTTGTCTTGATTTGGACACTCCTTAGTCCTATTCCCTGCCTGTCTATAGATTATACATTTGCCTCATGCCTTGTCTTTCAAAGACTTGGGGTTTGCCATAGAGCTTCCCTGGAGGGGAAAGTCTCCAGCACTGGGCATGCCCTATCTCTTTCCTTTTCTCCCTCTCCTGGGCCTTGGCCTCCCTCTCCTCTTCTCTATTATAAAAGATATTGGTGGCTGTCTGGACCATCTCATCTAAAGAGGCAGCAGAGTCCTGGTGCTGTAGCTGTTGTAACTTTATGCTGAATTCTGATGCACATTGGGACAGGAATTTGTCCTTTAAAATTACCTGTCTCTCATAACAGTTTAAGTCCATATTGGTAAACTCTTGGAAGTCCTCTTTTAGCCTTTCCAGAAAGGCAATGTGGTTCTTATTGGGCTACTGAGTTATTGCTGAGACTGGGCACAAGTAATAGGCTTTCTTCTATTTCCATGGGTGGACTTCCTTAGGGGTGAGTCTTTCTGAAGCTTATTCGATCCAGTACTGCTTGAGAGACGGACATCCCCAGGTCAGGGTGCAGATCCCCAGGTAGGCTGAGGCATGATAGCGTCTTGGAGATCGAGTCCCCAGGTAGGTTGAGGCAGGTCAGCCTCCTGAGAATTGTGTCCCTGGGCAGTTCGAGGCATGATAACCTCCTGGAACCCCTGGACTGGCAGATCCCTGAGCACATTGAGGCATGACAACCTTTCGAGGACCAGATCCCAAGGCAGGTCAGGGCAGGTTGGCCTCCTGGTACCCCCGGGCTGGAGTTGTGTGTCCCCAAGGTCTCCAGCATGACCAGTACTTGGTAGGATTAAGGGGTTGTAATCTTAACTCATTGCCAGTTTGTTCACCACAGATGGGAATAGGTATCATGATGTAAAGTGATCCAAGCCTGTGCCCTGAGACAGGAAATCTGGTGAAGCAGCCATAAACCTTATCTTCTTATTGTTCTATAGGACTGTAGGTCACTGATTTCCTCCCCTAGTCCTCTATAAGAGCGGTTTAGGCTGTTTCCAATGGTAAACAATTCATTGTCATGGACCCACTTTAGGTGATAACAGAAGTAATGACAAGGGAGTGGTTATTTGGTTCTGTTAGAGACAGTAGAGAATGCTAATAGTAGGTGGGATATGTAGCAATGTTGCCTACAAGGGGGCAAGGTCCTGGTTATAGGAGTTAGTAATTGGCTTAAAAACAAATTGATAAGAGGCAACAGCCCAGATGTTCCATAAAAGTGGAGTGCAGATTTAATCCTGGGGTATGTTTGTAACTTTAGGAGACGGGTGAAAGGGTTTGGGCACAAACGGCCTGCAGGAGTGAACTCCCAAAGTGGCAAACATTATCCCTGGAAGCTCAATTGCCTTTGAAGGGATGCCAACAGATGGACTTCTAGTAGGCATTGTGTGCCTGTCTCTCACCCTAGCGGGTTCACTGGAAATGCTAATGTTGCACATATTGTAGGAAACATGCAAGATGAAGGCCTGAATATCTAGAGGGGTTGAATACTATACAGTATTTCACTCCCAAGGGCCGGCTATTTTCTGGTTATTCATCCAGAAGATTCTAGAGGCAACATTGTGGGCTGGCATGGGGCTCAGGAAAACGGCATGAAAGAGGAGGGAAGAAGGAAGGGCACAGCATTTGACAGAATGATATAGCACAAGGGCATGACATAAACGGATTAAAATTAAATGGGTCCAAGGTGACAAGTCAAATTCAACTAAACCATGATCCCCAATCTGCAACCTAAATGATACACTCAAGTGGCAGGACAGTGGTTAGCCAATGGCTGGGATGACCCTCCCACTCATTAGCATATGAATTCACCCAGCTCACAAAAACTAGCCACACCACATTCCATGGGAAAGCATTTGCCCTCTGTTATGTACCACATCCTGCAGAGTGTGCTTCTTTCTGAATCTGAACAAATCCACCTCTGACCTATCTCTGTGTCTCTAACTGAAAATTTTTGCAATGAGACATCAGAGCCTGAGCTTCATTAGGTCCTGAAGCCAGGCATCATGGGTTTTGGATAGGCTCAAGTCACAAGAGAGAGAAGCTGGAGGATGGGAGAAAAAAGCAGTGGGAAAAATGTGCCAAGGAATACCCTTCATAACCAGCTGAAAAATGTGCTAAATACCTGGCCTGTGCTCACAGTTTTCATTGGCCTGATCCTTGGCACAAAGATTAAGGACAGAAGAACTCCCAACAGCTTGGGTAACAGCAACTGGGGCTCAGCAGATAGTGGAGACTTTGGGACATCCTGAAGAGTAGCCTCTCCAGAGTCCTTCAATTACACCTACTGTGGCTTTCTTCTTCATGGGAGGTTCAAGGAAACAAGAAAGGAGAGATTGTAAGGAATCAAGATTTTGTTTGGCATATGTCCCTCCAGCCATAGAAGTGAGGACCTCCTACCATAACCAGAGGTCTCCTGGAATCTGAAACTGAGCCGCGTGAGCTTTCTGCTGAGTTCGTTTTTTGCTGTCCCAGTTTCCCAGCATGCTGGGCCTCTTGTCACTTCCCCTGTGCTGAGTTTTCTTCGCCTTCAGCTTCCACCAGGGGAGTTTTCACCTAGATGGACTTCTGCTGTGCTTGGCCTCCTCCTTGAGGTGGCTGTGCTGAGTTTGTTTCAGACAGGTTAAATCAGAGTCACAGCACCATAGATGTCAGGGGAGTGTGTAATTTCCTTGGTTCTGTCGCATCACAATGAAAATTTGAAGCCATGGGCCAGTGTCACAGCTCCATATTACAGCTCAGCTTAATTTAGAAAATAAAGGAAAATACATCCTCAAGGCATGAGGGCATGCCAATGGGAAAGACATGAATAGAAGAGAGACAAAGAGAGACAGAGACAGAGAGAGTGTGACCTCTGGGCCTTTGGCTCTTCTTTTACAAGTTTTTTCTCCTGCCCCTGGGCCTGCCCTATGTAAATTAGGCTAGCCAAGATTGCCGTTTGTTCTACCTGAGGTCTGCACTCCAGTCCTCAGACTTTTCTTTGTTCTATTTTCACGGGCTTTTCCCTTCCCTGTCTTTTAGCCACCGCCATTCTGGACTCCTTTTTCCTATTCTAACTACCTAACAGTATGATCACTCACCTAGAGCCAGATGTCTGAAATGTGAAGTCAAGTGGGCCTTAGGAAGCATCTCTATGAACAAAGCTACTGGAGGTGATGGAATTCCAGTTGAGCTATTTCAAAGCCTAAAGGAAGACGCTGTTACAGTGCTGCACTCATATGTCAGCAAATTTGGAAAACTCAGCAGTCGCCACAAGACTAGAAAAGGTCAGTTTTCATTCCAATCCCAAAGAAAGACAATGCCAAAGAATGCTCAAACTACCACACAAATGCACTCATCTCACACGCTAATAAAGTAATGCTCAAAATTCTCCAAGCCAGGCTTCAGCAATACATGAAGTGTGAACTTCCAGATATTCAAGCTGGATTTAGAAAAGGCAGATCCACTTGCCAACATCCACTGGATCATTGAAAAAGCAAAAGAGTTCTAGAAAAAAACATATATTTATGCTCTATTGACTATGCCAAAGCCTTTAATTGTGTGGATCACCACAAACTGGAAAATTCTGAGAGAGATCGGAATACCAGACCACCTTACCTGCCTCCTCAGAAATCTGTATGCAGGTCAAGAAGCAACAATTAGAACTGGATATGGAATAACAGACTGGTTCCAAATAGGGAAAGGAATACATCAAGGCTGTATATTGTCACCCTGCTTATTAACTTGTATGCAGAGTACATCCGGAGAAGGCAATGGCAACTCACTCCAGTACTCTTGCCTGGCAAATCCTATAGACGGAGGAGGAGCCTGGTAAGCTGCAGTCCATGGCGTTGCTAGGAGTTGGACACGACTGAGCAACTTCCCTTTCACTTTTCACTTTCATGCATTGGAGAAGGAAATGGCAACCCACTCTGGTGTTCTTGCCTGGAGAATCCCAGGGACAGGGGAGCCTGGTGGGCTGCCGTCTGTGGGGTCACACAGAGTAGGACACTAGTGAAGCGACTTAGCAGCAACAGCAGCAGCAGCAGCAGAGTACATTGCGAGAAATTCTGGGCTGGAAGAAGCACAAGCTGGACCCAAGATTGCCGGGAGAAATAGTGATAACCTCAGATATGCAGATGGCACCACCCTTAAGGCAGAAAATGAAGAACTAAAAAGCCTCTTGATGAAAGTGAAAGAGAAAGTGAAAAAGTTGGCTTAAAGCTCAACATTCAGAAAACGAAGATCATGGCATCCAGTCCCAATACTTCATGGCAAATAGATGGGGAAACAGTGGAAACAGTGTCTGACTTTATTTTTTTGTGCCCCAAAATCACTGCAGATGGTGACTGAAGCCATGAAATTAAAAAATGCCTACTCCTTGGAAGAAAAGTTATGACCAACCTAGACAGCATATTAAAAAGCCGAGAAATTACTTTGCCAACAAAGGTCCATCTAGTCAAGGCTGTGGTTTTTCCAGTAGTCATGTATGGCTGTGAGAGTTGGACTATAAAGAAAGCTAAGCAATGAAGAATCTATGCCTTTGTACTGTGGTGTTGGAGAAGATTGTTGAGAGTCCCTTGCTGAGACTGTTGGGAGTCTTAGTGAGACTGCAAGAAGATCCAACAAGTCCGTCCTAAGGATGTCAGTCTGGAATATTTATTGGAAGGACTGATGTTGAAGCTGAAACTCTAATACTCTGGCTACCTGATGTGAAGAACTGATTCATGTGTAAAAACCCTGATGCTGGGAAAGATTGAAGACAAGAGGAGAAGGGGATGACAGAGGGTTGGATGGCATCACTGACTCAATGGACAAGAGTATGAATAAACTCTAGGAGTTGGTGATGGACAGAGAGGCCTGGTGTGCTGCAGTCCATGGGATCGCAAAGAGTGGGATAGGACTGAGCAATTGAACTGAACTGTAGCATAGTTGTTATGCTTTTCAACTGAATTTTATAGATTTCCTTCTGACCCCTGACATACAACACATATAGAGGAGGGTCAGCCCAGGTGGCTCAGCAGTAAAGAATCCACCTGCCAGTGCAGAAAATGCAGGTTCTAGCCCTGAGTCAGGAAGATTCCTTGGAGGAAAAAATGCCAACACATTGCAGTATTCTTGCCTGGAAAATTCTATGGACAGAAGGCTACAGTCCATGGAGTTACAAACAGTCAGACAGGACTCAGCAGGCACATACATATGCACACACTGAGAAATTTTACTCTAGTGTTTCTATCACTTCCAAAATTAGTTCAGTATATAATCTAGCCATAAACATGAGTACATATTAAAAAAAAAAAAAGATGTCTTTCTTTTTCTTGCTTTATTTATTTTTTTTTTTTAGAATAATAGTATGGTTCTTTTTTAATGTGAACATCTTCCATCTTCTTAGCACTAAATTGTTTAATGCCAAAAATGACGTATTAACTATTGTAGTCTTATGCATAACATTTGCCTTTGCATCCAAAGCTCAAACCATGGAAGAGCAAAGCTTAATACCTCTTTGATAATATATTTGAATGCTTACACAGAGCAGTTTAGTTTTGATCCTAATTTAATTTAGATGTCNAAAGCCTCTTGATGAAAGTGAAAGAGAAAGTGAAAAAGTTGGCTTAAAGCTCAACATTCAGAAAACGAAGATCATGGCATCCAGTCCCAATACTTCATGGCAAATAGATGGGGAAACAGTGGAAACAGTGTCTGACTTTATTTTTTTGTGCCCCAAAATCACTGCAGATGGTGACTGAAGCCATGAAATTAAAAAATGCCTACTCCTTGGAAGAAAAGTTATGACCAACCTAGACAGCATATTAAAAAGCCGAGAAATTACTTTGCCAACAAAGGTCCATCTAGTCAAGGCTGTGGTTTTTCCAGTAGTCATGTATGGCTGTGAGAGTTGGACTATAAAGAAAGCTAAGCAATGAAGAATCTATGCCTTTGTACTGTGGTGTTGGAGAAGATTGTTGAGAGTCCCTTGCTGAGACTGTTGGGAGTCTTAGTGAGACTGCAAGAAGATCCAACAAGTCCGTCCTAAGGATGTCAGTCTGGAATATTTATTGGAAGGACTGATGTTGAAGCTGAAACTCTAATACTCTGGCTACCTGATGTGAAGAACTGATTCATGTGTAAAAACCCTGATGCTGGGAAAGATTGAAGACAAGAGGAGAAGGGGATGACAGAGGGTTGGATGGCATCACTGACTCAATGGACAAGAGTATGAATAAACTCTAGGAGTTGGTGATGGACAGAGAGGCCTGGTGTGCTGCAGTCCATGGGATCGCAAAGAGTGGGATAGGACTGAGCAATTGAACTGAACTGTAGCATAGTTGTTATGCTTTTCAACTGAATTTTATAGATTTCCTTCTGACCCCTGACATACAACACATATAGAGGAGGGTCAGCCCAGGTGGCTCAGCAGTAAAGAATCCACCTGCCAGTGCAGAAAATGCAGGTTCTAGCCCTGAGTCAGGAAGATTCCTTGGAGGAAAAAATGCCAACACATTGCAGTATTCTTGCCTGGAAAATTCTATGGACAGAAGGCTACAGTCCATGGAGTTACAAACAGTCAGACAGGACTCAGCAGGCACATACATATGCACACACTGAGAAATTTTACTCTAGTGTTTCTATCACTTCCAAAATTAGTTCAGTATATAATCTAGCCATAAACATGAGTACATATTAAAAAAAAAAAAAGATGTCTTTCTTTTTCTTGCTTTATTTATTTTTTTTTTTTAGAATAATAGTATGGTTCTTTTTTAATGTGAACATCTTCCATCTTCTTAGCACTAAATTGTTTAATGCCAAAAATGACGTATTAACTATTGTAGTCTTATGCATAACATTTGCCTTTGCATCCAAAGCTCAAACCATGGAAGAGCAAAGCTTAATACCTCTTTGATAATATATTTGAATGCTTACACAGAGCAGTTTAGTTTTGATCCTAATTTAATTTAGATGTCCATGATATCAAATATGGATTAGTCTTTGAAAAATTGCTCTCTGGCATAAGATAAATTCTACTCTAGAAAAAAATTAGTAAAGTAGTACCCTTAATCTCCATTATTGTAATTAGTAAATCCTTTTATTATGACTTTAAAATACAGTTATAAATTAATTGCAGTTATAAATGATAGCATATATATAATTGTGAATCTTGTAGAAAAATCCATTTGGTTTTATTGAATAATCTTTTCAAGTTTACACACATTGATTTTTATTTTCATGCCTTACTAGTATCCCTTTTTTTTTAATGCAGGCACTTAGTAGATAAAATTTACTTGTTCTGCTTGACAGAACTGGAAACAGAATTTAAGCACTGTTTTAATTCTAAGAGATGGATAGAAATTTATATCAAATCCCTCTAGTATTTTTAATCTGTTACTTTTCCTTAAATGACATTCAAGCTGTATAAAACTCTTGTGAAAGTTATCAGAGCAAGACCTATTGAGAATTATTCCCATTCACCTTTTAATTTCAATATAACTTAGACAGCTTGAGCTTTCTACATGTTTAGCATTTAGTCCCAAACTTTTTTCATAATCCAAACCCCTTGATGTAAAAAAAGCAGTAAGTTAAAATAAAAGTTTTCTCAATAAGTCATATTTTCTTTATGAATCTTGATAAGACCTGAGGATTCTTGGGTTTTGTTTTGATATTTTCTGGAAATTACTTTGTGAAAAAAGGGAAGAGACATCTATTTTCATGCCTGGGCACTCTGTTCCAGTGTGGGTGTTTCTCTGCCTTAAAGCACTGTTATTAAACAGATAACCATTCCAGTCGCTGATTGCCTGAGTTGTCAATCAAAATTTACCTGAAAAACCCCATTAATATTATAATGTGAAAATGCTGTTTTTAATGAAATCTTACCTTTGAGATTTTTTTACTTGAACCCAAACACTGTCATACATGATGATCATATGTTCATCCTTTATGAACATGAATACTTTTACATTCTTTTGATTTAAAAAATATTCAGTATTATAAATGTTGTATTAAGTTCAGATTTCTAATTATGAACATGACAAACACCTATCCCATTACCCTTATGACAAAAAGTATAATGAGACATAAATTTTGAGTGTAAGGTTATTACAGTGTGGAGATATAATGTGGAAGGACAGGATGCTATGGTACTCAATGGGACATCCCCTCTCCCAAATGTAGGAGGTTAGTGAAGTTTGCCTGAAGAAAACTACATTAAATGGTAAGGTTTGAAGGATGATATGAGTCAGTTATATGGGTATCTGTGGGAGGGAAATGTTTCTGTAGAGGGGAAGTGTAGGAGGAGATTGTTAGTTTGTCATTTTTCTTGCAGAAAACATGGAGTCTAAAAGCATGGATTGCAACCAGGAATGGCAACTCCCACAATTATATTAAATGACTTGTTAGGGAAATATTTGCTTCCAGTCTTCCAGCTTTTAACCTCTACTAGCTTAGAGGCCTCAGCACATAAAGGGAGACACAGTGATGATTCCATGGAAATTTAAAATTAAAGATTACATCTAACCAATTTGAGGCCCCTCCAGAACAAATAGAGCTTTACTTTGATGCCGGGAGGATTGATCCAGACTCTGAAGAGGCCCTTAGGCAATGGTGGCACAAATGAGTATGTCTGGGATCCTTCAAAGTGGTTTCAACTACCAAGTTTCTTGAGGAAAATTAATGTTACACTATAATGATTCAATAATATGACTTCCAAATGTGTGAATTATTCAGAACTAGATCCCTGCTATACTTCATTTGAGGAATCTGAGATTTTACCAAAGGCAAAGGATGCATGAACTATGCGGTAAAAGAAAAAAAAAATCATTAATACTATCTACAACCTCATGGTGTGTTGAAGAAACAAGGCTTTTATTAGCTATTTATATTTTTCCATCTATCATTTATCATCATTCTTTCTTCTATCTATCTATCTCTGCCTATCCAAGTTCTTGTTTCCTTCTCTCTCTTTTTGGTAAGAGGATTATTACTTTACAATACTGTGATTACTGTGATGGATTTTACCATACATCAACATGAATCAGCATTAAGTATGCATATGTCCCCTCCCTCCTGGAACCCCACCCACCTCCGTCCCCATCCCATCCCTCTAGGTTATCACAGAACACTGGCTTTGGGTTTCATCCATCATACATCAAACACCCACTGACTATCTATTTTATATATAATAATGCATATATGTCAAGAGTTTATGCAATATGCAGTTTTAGTGATGAATATTTTTAAAATTTTTAAAATTCATTTATTTTAATTGGAGGTTAATTACTTTATAATATTGTAGTGCGTTTTGCCATACATTATAATTTATTTAATTTGATTCATAAGGTACAGGATATAAAGGGGGAATATTGACTTAACTATAAGAGAATAACATCATCCAGAAATGGGTTCAGTAACTTGGAATGATGGGTCATCTCTTTTGGGATAGAGGGTTTTTCATTTTTGTGGGACATCACTGCACTGTGTTGAATGGTAACATGCTATAGTTCTTATCTAAAAGTTTAAACGTGGGTACAAGTTATAGAAGAATGTGTAGTGGCCTGATAGGCAAGGTGGTGTATAGCACTAAGCATTGATTCATTCTAGTAAAAAGCACATACTGCAAAATGTGAAAAGCTCAAAACTCCGTTTCCTGAATTTGCTTACATCTAGATGAATATGTTTTATTAACTAGATGTGGTTGTGCAAGATATTGTATGCAAAAGCCTTGTACTTCTGTAGCTTCTGTTGGTAGACTCAGTCTTATGAGTGTTTGCATTTCTGGGGTGAACTTTTTGATTTTGGATATTTGCTAATATAACTACTTCATGACTGTGAAAGAAACTGGTCCTTCCCCTGGCAACCAATTTCTATGGTGCTTTTAAAATCATCAGTAAAAGCTTAGTCTGCCATCTTCCTTCAACCACCACATTAACTCTACAAGCAATTTAATATCTGTAACAGATCCCTTGTGCTTTAACTGCTGCTGCTGCTGCTGCTAAGTCACTTCAGTCATGTCCAAAGCTGTGCGACCCCTAGACCGCAGTTCACGAAGCTCTCCTGTCCCTGGGATTCTCCAGGCAAGAATGCTGGAGTGGGTTGCCATTTCCTTCTCCAATGCATTAAAGTGAAAAGTGAAAGGGAAGTCACTCAGTCGTGTCCGACTCTGTGCGACCTCATAGATGGAAGCCCACCAGGCTCCTCCATCCATGGGATCTTCCAGGCAAGAGTACTGGAGGGGGGTGCCATTGCCTTCTCTGAGTGAATTTCATTTTTTGGAGCTGAACAGTGATCAATTCAGTGGAAACATCAACTAAGAAAAAATATTTTATATGCTTTTTTTTTTTTTTTTTTCTTTTTTTTAAAAGGGGAAATTTTTGAGTGTGATGTGAACAAGAACTCTTATAGTCAATCCCACTGGGGGGATGCCAGAAGGAAGAGATGAGTGAGAGAAGTCTCTATTTTGTTATTTAGCCATTTGTATTCTTGGATAGTTAAGAACTGTCTCTACTGCCATTGTACTCAAATACTTCCAGATATGAAATTACTAATCGAGCAACTGATTAATAATAATATGACAAGTTATTCATGGAAAAAAAAAAAACAAAACATTTGACCTCCTCTTCACTTCTTCCATCCTTACACCACATTACAAATGAATCTGTTGTTTTCTAACAGTAAGGAGGAATCAGGAATTCTTAATCCACAATTTTTCAGAGAAGGCAAACAGTTTGGGTGACTTCATTTCAACGAAAAGGATCATAGTATCTGAACTTTATCTAAAGTTCTAATGCATTTCACACAGAAAATCAAAAGGGATGAATGAATGAATCATGGACAGAAAGGAGACAGAACAGGGAGTGATATCAGCCATTTCTTTCATTATTTTAGTGGTAAATCAGCTTAATACCAGAAAAAGCAATGGCAACCCACTCCAGTACTCTTGCCTGGAGAATCCCATGGATGGAGGAGCCTGGTAGGCTGCAGTCCATGGGGTCGCTAGGAGTCGGACACGACAGAGCGACTTCACTTTCAATTTTCACCTTCATGAATTGGAGGAGGAAATGGCAACCCACTCCAGTATTCTTGCCTGGAGAATCCCAGGGACAGGGGAGCTTGGTGGGCTGCCATCTATGAATTCGCAGAGAGAGTCGGACATGATTGAAGTGACTTAGCAGCAGCAGCAGCAGCTTAATACCTTACATCTTTGGGTAGTAAAAACTCCTGAGTTTTCATAGCAATGCTTTTTTTTTTTTTTTTAAATTCTCTAGGGCTACTGTCATTCCTTGTAAGGATCCAAAAGAATGTTATGATAACACAACGGGATCATAGTTTTTCAGCCAGGTATCGAAACTGAAGTCCTTCCATTGGAAATCCAGAGTCTTAACCACTGGAAAACCAAAGAAATCTCACACATTCCTACCTTTACCCCTTTCCAATCTTTGTTGAGGAGATGCTCCTCAGATTTCTTAAGGCGAGTGTCTATGGGTCTGTAGAATGGGGTCAGGACACTACTGAGTGACTTCACTTTCACTTTTCACTTTCATGCATTGTCGAAGGAAATGGCAACCCACTCCAGTGTTCTCGCTTGAAGAATCCCAGGGATAGGGGAGCCTGGTGGGCTGCTGTCTATGGCGTCACACAGAGTCACACACAACTGAAACGACTTAGCAGCAGCAGCAGCAGCAGCATATATAGTAAACTATCACAACAGAAAAAGAAATGTATAAATGTTTTATTGCATAGTGAAGGTCATAAACAAGTATTATAGGTAAAATATTTTGCTTTAGGGGCAACAAATCCAATGTGTAGCTGTTGAGAGTAATAACAGACAATTCAGTCAAGCTTTGCATTACATGGCATTTAAATAAACAGAGTAGCATTTATTACAAGCCTGTACTATATAACATTAAATGTAGAGAGTGGATAATAGCATTTTCTTCGAATATCTTATAAAAGGTCCTGAACCTTACAAAGTAATGATATTGTTTAAAAATATTCCATTAAAGTGATTCTTCTGTTCTACTTGCAGGAAATGTTGAGGAATTCAATCAAATTATCTTGTATGGACAAGCATTTATAGTGGTAAAAAGCTAAGCAGAATAAGGTTTAAGCAATAAAAACTGCCAGACTTAAAAACAGCTTCAAAAAAAAGTAGTTTCAATTAATATCTTTGCCAAAATGTGATTTATTTACAGTAATTCTAGCTAGTCTTTAGAATGTGTATCCCCCAGAGTCTAATGAAACCTCTAAAAAGGAGCCGAAAATTTAATTTGCCAAGGAAATTAAAGAGTTAATGTAAAGTGGCAGAGGTACTATAGGCTGCTAACTGAAAGAAAAGCAAGCTGCTTCTTAGATTGTGGCTGAGTGCCTTATCTTAGTTTTCCTGTAATTGCCTTGGGCTAGTCAGGGTACCACTTATTTATTTAGGGTTCCGCTTATTTATTCATTCTTTTAGGATTTACCTGAGCTTATCTCCTAAAGGAATTTGAAGCAGCTTACAAAATTAAATATAATATGAAACACAAAATATAAAAAGTGAAAACCTGATGGATTCCTGGCCCTGTTCCCTCCCTTTTCTGCAGTATCAGGTTTCTCTTTAACCTAGACATCAGTGCCAATCTGGTTCTTACATAAAGGAAAAGAAAGAAATCCTGGAGTTAGAAGGCAAAAGGTGCTCAGCCACTAGTTGTTGTTGAGCTGCTCAGTTGTGTCTGACTCTGCAACTTCATGTGCTGCAGCACTTCAGGCTTCCATGTCCTTCACTATCTCCTCAGTTCAGTTCAGTTCAGTTGCTCAGTTGTGTCTGACTCTTTGCAACCCCATAAATTGCAGCACACCAGGTCTTCCTGTCCATCACCATTGCCTGGAGTTCACTCAGACTCATGTCCATCCAGTTGGTGATGCCATCCAGCCATTTCATCCTCTGTCGTTCCCTTCTCCTCCTGCCCCCAATCCCTCCCAGTATCGGAGTCTTTTCCAATGAGCTCTTCGTATGAGGTGGCCAAAGTACTGGAGTTTCAGCTTAAGCATCACTCCTTCCAAAGAACACCCAGGACTGATCTCCTTTAGAATGGAGTGGTTGGATCTCCTTGCAGTCCAAGGGACTCTCAAGAGTCTTCTCCAACATCACACTTCAAAAGCATCAGTTCTTCGGCACTCAGCTTTCTTCACAGTCCAACTCTCATATCCAGACATGCTGCTGCTGCTGGTAAGTTGCTTCAGTCGTGTCTGACTCTGTGCAACCCCATAGACAGCAGCCCACCAGGCTCCCCCGTCTCTGGAATTATCCAGGCAAAAACACTGGAGTGGATTGCCATTTCCTTCTCCAATGAATGAAAGTGAAAAGTTGCCAGGGTCCAGCCCCGGTGGATCCAGGGTGATTCAAAGGGGAGACGGATAGGCTAGAAAAAAACTTATTTATTTAGTAATATAAAAAGAGATTAGGAAGAAATAGTATGGTGGAAAATTTAGTGGAGAAAAGAGGCTGAATAACTTGGTTTAAGTGGAGAACTAATAAAACTTCGAGACCAAGTGTGTACCATCTACATTAGGCCACTGGCATCCTCTTGAATATTGGAGGGCGCCCTGCCTCGGACTCCCTCTCACGTGGATCTTAGAAGCTGGGACAAGTAAGTAGACATGGTGAGACTCCACGCCCCAGATGGGAATTCAGCCAGAAAATAGAGCAAAGAAGAGACACAGGGGAAACCAGTCTTTCCAATGACTGGACCGTCCTCTATTGTTCAGAAGGCCTTTTATACTTTTGATTGTATGTAGATATCAATGGGTAATACAAAATTATGCAGCATTAGTAGCCCAGACTCTTATCAAAACCAGGCTTTTCTCTCTGCATACCTAGTTGTATACACAGGTCTTAGGTGATTTACATCATCTTCTGGCCAAAAGCCAATTAACATTTTACAGTCTTTTTCTGATAAGGGTTTGTCAACCAGAAGGCTTATTTGTGTTGTTCTTCTCAAAGTCTGGTGCCACTCTCAGAAAACACTAAATAAAGTTACATTTTTACATAGCAAGTTCAGTCAATCAACCATGTTGGACTCTTTGCGACACCATGAATCACANGCCAATTAACATTTTACAGTCTTTTTCTGATAAGGGTTTGTCAACCAGAAGGCTTATTTGTGTTGTTCTTCTCAAAGTCTGGTGCCACTCTCAGAAAACACTAAATAAAGTTACATTTTTACATAGCAAGTTCAGTCAATCAACCATGTTGGACTCTTTGCGACACCATGAATCACAGCACACCAGGCTTCCCTGTCCATCACTAACTGCGGGAATTCACTCAGATTCACGTCCATCAAGTCAGTGATGCCATCCAGCCATCTCATCCTCAGTCGTCCCCTTCTNTTGACTTCACATTCCAAGATGTCTGGCTCTAGATTAGTGATTACATCATCAAGATTATTTTGGTTGTGATACAGCAATTTATAACAAGTAAAAGGAGTACAGTGATTTATAAAAAAAGAAAAGTAATTAACTCAAAAGTCTAGTGTTGCTAACATCAAAACTACTATATCCCTTTTTCGATATCCCAATTACATTGATTAACATCCTCCCTGGTGCCTAAAAGATAAAGAATATGGAGGCCTGGCAGCAATCATTGTGTCAACAGTGAAATCCATCACCAATATGATTTTTCGCTCTTTAGAAAAGGCTCTGTATCTTTGAGATGTTTTTAAGCTTTGTGCCTCTCTCGGTTGCGGGGCTGTAAGCAATTCACAAGCTGTAAAAAGTCCAGGGGAACCTGTTAGGCAAGTTAGAGAGTTATCAGAGGGGATTTGAACTAAACCATTCCTTTCAAATGCGGAAGACTGAAGCCATGAGTTGACTTTTTCCAGAGTGTGTCAGAAGAGTGGAAAAGCACAGTACAATAAGGCAGGCAGATTCTTAGTTTGGGGGTACATGCTCAGGAAATACCAGGGGGAAACCCTGAGGCCTGACTCGCCTTGCCCATCAGGCCTCTTCGCATGACCTTGTCATGACTGGGATTCCTCGTGCTGGCTCCCAGCAAAAAGTGAAAGTGAACTCGTACAGTTGTGTCTGACTCCTAGCGACCCCATGGATTGGAGCCTACCAGGCTCCTCTGTCCATGGGATTATCAGGCAAGAGTACTGGAGTGGGTTGCTATTGCCTCCTCCCACATCCATACATGACTACTGAAAAATCATAGCCTTGACTAGACTATGTTGGCAAAGTAATGTCTCTGCTTTTGAATATGCTACCTAGGTTGGTGAGTTACTCAGATTCATCCACCAAAGACAGCCTTCACTTACGGGAAATTCTGAGAAGAGATTGCATACTTAGATTTCCTGGATAGTCATTCAGTTTTTGCTTGTTTGCTTCTGTTTTTGGAATAGGCATGAATTCCAGCATCTTGGCCTCTGTCATGGTCATTTGCTTGTTTTACTTTTGGTTTTCCCTCGTAGGTCAGCTGATAAAGAATCCACTTGCAATGCAGGAAACCCTAGTTTGATCCCTGGGTTGGGAAGATTTCTTGGAGAAGGGATAGCCTTACTTCTTTGTCTAGGAATCTAGTTTTCTGCCACATGTGGGCCCTGCTTTATCTTGGCATCCTAATCTTTACACACTAACCTGAAGTAATCAGATGAGCAAATAATTGTAGGACTCTAGCTAAATGTGAATTTCAGCTATTTGAATAAAAAATAGTTTTTTTATTTCTTACTGTAAGTATGCCCCCCAAATTACATAGGAACTTCCTCAGAATCTCAACTGCCTCCTAAAAGAGATAGTAGTTGGGGAGTTCCCTGGTGGCCACATGGTTAGGATTCTGTGCTCTCATTTCCTTGACCTGGATTCAATTCTTGATCAGGGAGCTAAGATCCTGCAAGTTCCTGCAAAGGAAAATAGATAAATACATACATAAATACAAAGATTGTAGTTACCGATGCTTGGCAAGATTGTTTCAAGAATACAGAGAGTTAATGTATGACATAGAACATTCTTAATCTAAAATAATTGTTTGTCATTGGTTGAAATTCAGATTTAACTGGATGTCCTATATTTTATCTGGGAACTCTACCTTAACTTCTTAAAGATTTCCCTGCTTCTGTCACTACTTGCTTATGTGTCCCATGCTGACAGCTATCAGAGAGTAGGTTTTTCTAGCCTGTTGTAACACACTTATTAGTGTCCCCTTTCTGGTCCTCACTGATTCATGTATGTTTATTACTTCCATTTTCTTTGAATGGTTTCCTGTAGATAGCATGCCCTATGTGTGTATGTGAATATCCTGTAATTGCCTGCTGCTCTGTGTATTCCCCTAACACTCCTAGTCCCACAGACATGCCCCATCTGGCCTATTACTTTTACTTCGCTGACATTAAGTACTAGTTTTATCTGGGGCAATTCTGTTAAGAGCAGCAAATAATTAGCAGTATTTAATTGGTTTCAGGTCTAAGTGAGATGCTGCAAATACAAAGAGCAACAAAGTATGTGCCCTATCTTCAGGCAGTTTGGAGTCAAGCAGAGGAATAGTATCAGAAGTGATGATAATATTGGGATTTCCCTAGTGGCCCAGTGGCTTAGATGCTGCATAGGGTTCCGCCAATGCATTTGGCCTGGGTTTAATACCTGGTCTGGGAACTAGATCCCACATGCTGCAATTAAAATATTCCTTGAGTGGCCAAATAAGAAAGTAATAGCATTTTTTTGAGGCTTCCCCCAATGGCTCAGTTGGTAAAGAACCTACCTGCTGATACAGAAGACATAAGAGACACCAGTTCAATCCCTGCTTTGGGAAGATCCCTTGGAGAAAGAAATGGCAATCCACTCCAGTAATCTTGCCTAGAAAATTCCACGGATTTAAGAGCCTGAAGGGCTATAGCCCTTGGGGATGAAAAGAGTTGGACATGCCTGAATATAAATTTGATTAACAAAAATAATTAGCAGCTTCTACTTGGTTCTAGGTCTTGGTGAGATGCTGCAAATACAAAAGGAAACAAGGAATATGTTCTATCTTCAGGGACCTTGGAGTCAAGCAGAGGGATAGTATTAGAAATGGTGATAATGCTAGTAACCATCCTTTTTGGATACTTACTACAAGGCCAGAAACATTTCCTATTTTAATTCTTGCAGAAACCCAGCCAAGAATGTGTATCATCTCTTTAAGAAAGAGAAAACGAGATTCTGAGGATAGTCAAATTTCGTAAATTAATGCTTTCTCAGCTTTCTCAATGGCAGTGTGGGATGGGAATCTAGACCTCTGACATCAGATTGATTCTGCATCGCGTTGGTCTGCTATCAGCTGAAATCAGCTATAGCATTTTTTATACATCCAGCATACGTCCCAGAGGAGAGAGGATATAGCTGGTGAGCTGTTATATGAAGTTACTCCTTTTTTGTTTTTTCTCCTGTGACGTTGATGACACAGGCTAGAAGGTCCAAATCATCAGTTTCTAAATTTCTTCCTAACTTGCATGGAGTGACTTCAAGCAAACATGATTAATATCCATATTCTTAATAAAGAAACCTATTTATATTGATGTGGTGATCAGAGCAGAAAGCTTATTATAAGCCTTTCCTTTTCCTCCACCTTCCTGTTAGTCTAGGCCTGGATAACTTCTCAGTCAGAGAGCCACAGGCTTGCTGGTCACTTTGTGGTAGAAATCGTGATGCAAGAAAATTACTTCATCTCTCTCTGTCTTAAATATCCTATCTTCTGCTTTGTTTCCAAAGCCATCTATCTTAGGGATGATGTTGGGAAAGAGGTGTCAGACTCTAGTAGTGATTTCTTGAGGTAATTAGAGAATTTGTATGTCAATGCCCACCCCCTCCTTCTGGCTTAAAATAATAGTTGTAATAGAGGAGTTCAATGGTATTTGACTATTTACTTCTTATTAATGAACAATTGATCTATAAATATTCAGTGAATGCCAGACATGTAGCTGGAAACATGTTAAATAGTTTCCAGTTTCCCTCCTGCAAGCAGCTGCTTCTGGTGAAAGCTTGAGGTAGTTTCCTTATCTCTGGACTCTGTCTGATGACTCAGTTTAGCTGTTCACAGCTCTTGTAGCAATTTTTCTATTTTGTTATTTAATCGCTTAGGTGTGTCCAACTCTTTGTGACCCCATGGACTTCAGCCCTCCAGGTTTCATGGACTATAGCTCTCCAGGTTCCTCTGTCCATGAGAGTTCCCAGGCAAGAATACTGGAGTGTGTAGCCATTTCCTATTCCAGGGGATCTTCCCAACCCAGGGATTAAACCCAATTGTCTTGCAAGTATCCTGCATTGCAGACAGATTCTTTACCATTGAGCCACCTTCTTGCAGCTTAGCTGCTCACAGCTCTTTTAACAAAGGTCCCTCAGTTTCCCAATTCTACCTGTCCAGAGAGAATATTGATTATCTTGAGTTCTATATGACATACCTGCATTTAGGGTAGGGGTCAAGTTGCTTAGGAGGAAAAAAGTGAGATAAGGAGAGGGTAATGTAGACTTTACTTAGGAAAAGTATACAAATTACGTTATTTTACAAAATTATGGTTTATTGTGGGAGAAGGCAATGGCAACCCACTCCAGTACTCTTGCCTAGAAAATCCCATGGACGGCGGGGCCTGGTAGGCTGCAGTCCATGGAGTCCCTAGGAGTTGGACATGACTGAGTGACTTCACTTTCACTTTCATGCATTAGAGAAGGAAATGGCAACCCAGTGCAGTGTTCTTGCCTCGAGAATCTCAGGGACGGAGGAGCCTGGTGGGCTGCCGTCTATGGGGTCGCACAGAGTCGGACATGACTGAAGTGACTTAGCAGCAGTAGCAGCAGCATATGACATAAAATTTTGACCTCTGGTGCATGGAGTACCCTGAAATTAGGTTCCCAAGTTTGGTCTTAGGAACTGGGCTGAGAAAGCAGAGAGTTTGTATAGAAATAGGCACTCACCAGATGCTTAGGGTGAGAGGAAGGGACAGATTTAATGGGGTGTGGCAGAGACATTCTAAAATGTGTTTAGCAAGGATGGTTTTCAAAATATGGAGCTACATTGGGAATTTAAGTTATCACATCCCTTACTATAAGCTCTAAAGAGCTTGGATATGTCCCAGTCTCAGAAAATACTAGAAGTTAACTGATCCAAACAATAGGTTCCATGGGGGAGTACTTTATAAGTGACTTTTTTTTTTTTTTTGCATGATCCAATAATTAGCCCAATTGTTGTAGACTCTATGATGGCTAATAATTCACTAGCACTGCAATGCCCTTTTATGTTTTTTAAATATGCTATGTTTTCAATAAACACACAGGACACAAACAGTGCAGATGAAGAGGCATCTTGAAATATGACATTCTGTTTTATGTTTAGGCTTTTAATTCCAGAATATGAAAATTCTGACAATGAAAACATTGCTTTTGAACACTTTTAAACTTTCTTTTTTCTCACAAATTCATCTTAGGTCTATATTCATATAATATTGCTCTGCAACATTTTTTTGACATAAACATTGTCAAAGAGAAAAATTGCAAGTGATTGATTCAATGAGTATTGCCATTATTTACCATCAAACTTTAAGTCACTCTTCTATTGAAAATTGATCAGGGACAGTTGTCCATGATGGTGATGAGCTACATTTCAAGTGATGATAGAATACCTTTCCTGCGTTTCTGTCTGTTTCTTGAGGTTGAAAATATTGAAGGAATGAAAAGGAGGAGAATTATGTAAGCATGAATTGCTGGTGTGTACAGGAGATGTACATATCTATTTGCAACAAAATAAGATGATAAATAAAATGAATAGTAAAATCTTTCTGAGACTGAGGCAGTCATGACAGTGAATGGAAGCCTACAGTATCGAGTTTGAATCCAAGAACCACACATCACAATATAAATATCTTAATGAAACCAGAAAAATACACACTATGGCTATTAGTGTTCCATTCACTACTTCTCCAGGCTACCACTGCATATGACTGCCATCATCACACTTCCATTGCAGAATGGCTCAGCATCAGGAACCTGCTGTAACATTTTCATGGGCAGGATAGTTGCAAGTAGCCAAACTATCATGGCTACAGTAGGGTATGTCCATTTACTTCATCTGCATTTCTGAGTAACCTGCTTGTCTAGGAACCTGAGAGAACAACTTTGCTGATTTGACACTAAATATGAAAGCCTTCCAGAAATTAAAAAGTAAAAGGAAGTTTTATTGTACATGATCGATGGATCCCAAATACCCACTAAGTCTGAGTCAGACAGATGTGTCTAAAATAGTTTTAAGAAATCTAGCCCTCAGCACTTTTAAGGTGATCGAATTGCAAGGAGAATGCAAAATTTCCAGGTTGGCTAGTTTGCTACACTAAAGTTTTAAAGTTAATCAAAGCTTTAAAGTTAAGCTCTCTCTTCCTCCTTTTCTCTTTCCTTTTGTTCTTCTCTTTTAAGTGTATTATTAAGGCTGGGAAGAAAATTATGCTCCTAACATAGGTGTAATCACTAATTAATTTTAGATCCTGTCCTTTCCTGGCAAGCTTTGCCTTGCATAACTTCAGATGATTTACCAATGAGATCTGCCAATCTCAAAGGGCTTTTCAGTGAATAAATTTTTCATCAGCATAAATTTCTAGTTGATGGGTTTTGGAATTGGATGCTGGTAGTCTTCAGGAACTGAGTCTACATTAATATGGACGTGGGGGTTGGTAGCTGGTTTTGGGGTGCTATCACAGGCAACTTGTTGACAGCATGTACTCATTTAAGCCCAAGGAATGCCTTCTTAGGAAGATCTTTTAAACAAGCAGTGAAATGTGGCAGAATCATAGTATATTATATTCAGAAGAGTAGAAATCATTTAGTCCAATTCTGCACTCAAAACATGAAACCCTGTAAAAGATCATTGAAGTTATATCTCTGATTATCTCCACTGAACTGTCTTAGATGGCCAAATTCTATTTTGAGAGAAGAAAACACATATAGTTTATTAACAAAATTCTCACATCTAAATTATGAGGTGTAACAAAGAAAGATTTTTCNGATGGGCGTGAGTCTGAGTGAACTCCGGGAGTTGGTGATGGAGAAGGAGGCCTGGTGTGCTGCGATTCATGGTGTTGCAAAGAGTTGGACACGACTGAGTGACTGAACTGAACTGATGGAGCAAAATAGCATGTTATCACGGCAAACCTGGAGGAAAGAGTTAAAATATGTATGTAAGTAGATCATATCCTTATACTAAACAATCTTCTGTCAAAATATCATTTTCCATTAAAACATTTATGGACCTTTTTCCCTAACTTCTGTTTGAAAACTTAAAAAAAAGCTCATTTGCTGGCTCTTGTTGCACTTGAAGAATTAACAAAGTCATATTTCAAAGGCTTGTAGTTCCTATGGAGATATCTTTTATGTAATGCTTGGTGTTGAAATGCTTCTTTTATAATGTGGCCAAAATAACCACTAAAATGTGAAAGAACAACCACCAATCTACATTCCACAGAGAGGTCCAGAATTGCTGGCCCTGGAACTATGAGAGGTCCTAAAATCTGATGGTTGCCAAACCAAAATTGAGATGGATGCACTGTAGCATTGCCAGAATTCACTCTTGAGAACTGTGAGGTTGTCCAAGCTTTCAACCTTCCCAGGCTAAAGAGGGGAACATGAAGGACTAATGGCAAAGAATAGTCTTAACATCATCAGCCTCATTTAGTGTCCCAAATAGTGAATTCACAAACTGCATATTTCAGAATGATTTCCCCTCATTGTTGGTTTGTAATTCAAATAGCTCAAGAAATTTATTTGGTGTCTTATAATGATATTTATAGGGGATTTACAGATATTTAATGGACATAATTCCTTAGAATCACAATTTTCGTAGTAGAGAAACCATATAACTTTTCTAGAGCCATAAGCAAAAGTTTATAGATACACATGAAACACCATCTTTATGCTCTTTTTCTCTTAGAAATTTTTGAGGTTTTCTTCTTTTAAAAGCCACACTGATGTTTTATGTAAGGAAAATATTGAAGATAAATATTATAGATACATATTTGGTAAAATTATCATTGCTTTTTGATCAGATTGGCCAAAGAGGAAAATTTCAGAGACTATTCTTTTTTCTGGGACTGATAGGAGCAAATGCTAGAATGTGAGAAAAATTTAAAGAAATTACTAAGCAGTAATCTTGTTATTTAGGAAAATATAAAAAAGAAAGGGAAAGAATTTTGATTTATTATATTCAAGTATCCTACAGTCTATCATGAGGATTTAAATATAAGATTATAGTTGTATGTCAGACTCCATAGCAACTATTCAAGCACAAAACATATTAAGACACTGGGTACCTATACTTGTTTAAGAAGAGGAGGAGACCATACACAGTTTTAATGGATGCTGATTCAGCCTTTGGAGCGAGACATATGTAAACAACCCTTATGCCATGTTTTAAGTATTAATTAAAATCTAAGAAAGATCAAATAAGTTTTGAACATTCAGAGGAGTAAAACATGACATTGGACTAGATAACAATTGGACTATTCCATAAAATATAAAAAGCTTGTGAAAATGTGAATATCTAGAAGAACGCTCTAGGTAGAAAGATGAGATGTATCAAAAATCTCACATCTGAGAAACAGTATGGCATGCGGTGAAGGAAATTAGATTTGACCAGAGGAGACAGTGCATAGTGAACAGAAATGAGATTAAAGCTGGTTGGATCAGACTATGAAGGGCCTTCAGAGTTAAGGAAAGAAGTCTAGGTTGTCTTCTCTGGCCATGATGATGTTGAAGATTATGAGTGATGCAATTAGTCTCTTTTGTTTTAACAGAGTTGAAGAGAGTGAGAAATTTTCTAAGCTGAGCTAGGAAGGCATAGGCTAACAATAACCTGATCTCACCAGATGATTCTGACACTGGAGTGCTGTGACAGATAGTAGAGCTGTTTTGTTTCAGCTGTAAATTTGACATGACTAGGCAATCAAATCAGAAGTTTAAAAAGTAGCATATAAAGAAAACTTCAGCCTACATGTCTAGATATGACTAATGCAGGACTTTTATGTTGCAGTTTCGCAGACAGCATCATTCCTACTACTTGATTAGATAACATAGAAGGAAGAACAGATTCGAAAAGGGAAGTTGATAACCACAGAATAGAATCATATTATATTTACATATGCATTTAAACTTGGTTGAGTTCATTATGGGTAGAATTATCTAAAGTGCTTTACAAAATGCATGTCAACTTGCTCGTATCTTTTATTATCTATTAAAGAAATGACTTGTTCTGTGGACAGCAGAATTCAAATGGTTGAGCAAAAGGAACTGAACTGATGAGATAATTCAGAACATGCTTCATAGGGTTTGTGTGGAAGATTATTTGATACAATGTGTATGAGTACTTCATAAACTCAAATTATAAAAATGGTTCATTTTTTCAACAAATACTTATTAAGTAACCTTATGGGTCAAATCTTATTCTGGGTGCTAAAAATTAAAAAAAAAAATGAATAAGAAATAATCCTTCACACAGCACATTCATTTTTTCCCTACATTAAAAATACTACTTTCCTATGTATGATATTTGCAGTGTCAGTAGAGGTTGAATGTTTAGTTTTGAATTTTTGTTTTCATATTGCAAAAAATGAGAGTGAATAAATAGAAAATTATTATTAATTTTAGCAACAATACTGGCTACATGTCATTTATATCATACACATATTAATGTATAATAGCATTGGCTTAATGTTTAGTGACAGTCTTCAAACTATGGTAATATTAACTCTAATATTACCTTATTTGATCAGAATACCATGAAGTGAGCACATCTGTTATGTACTTTTATAGCTTTCTGTTAAAATGATCACAACCAGACGCCAAAAAGATAAGTGTTTGAATGAAGACTGCCTGGATTTTCTACTTTCTTGGTGTGTGTTCTTGAGCAAATTACTTATTGGTTCTAATGCTCATTTCCCTTCTATGTAAAATGGAGATTAGCATACTTATGTCACAGGAACGTGTAAAAATAACTGAGATAATGCATATAAAGTACTCAACTTACTGCCAGACACATAATACATATTAGCAACACTGAATAATTAAATGACAAATACAGTTATAATTCCTCTTCCCTCTGTCCTCTTTTTCATCTTCTCCTCATCCTCCTTCATCTTTTTCCTATCTCTTCTTCTTAGTTTGGATTTCTGCACCAACAAGAAAGCAAACTGGCTACCAGCATAATGCTATGAGATTATTCTGAGTTGACCAGGCAACTTTTCCCCATCAGCTTCAGGATTACTTCCCTTGATTTACCTGATTCAAGACCATAGCTTACTAGATATATGGAAATAAAGAGCTATAAATTTGGAAACATGCTCATGTGCCCAATTGGTGTTTTCTAAGGGATTGGAATGTAGTTTGAGCAGTGGGTGTGTTTGAGTGTATTTGGAGCAGGTAGGGGAAGCTGTTGCAGGGTTTCATGCAATGGAATTGATCAAAGAGATTTTATATTAGCTATAGAGTAGTCCTTTTGAAGCCATTTTTAGAAATATTCTTTTGTTTAGAAATAAAAATTCAAATTTAAAATGAAATCATAAACAAAATTTCCCATCTATACAATAAAAATTTTAAGGCCCTCTTTTGAATTCACCCTTCAGCCTGCCTCAGAGGAGCAAATTTTAGAAAGCTTTTGATATAGAACATATATATTTTTCCTTGTGCTTCAGACTATAGGGCAGCAGAGCAAGAAAAGATGCCCTCAATTTGATAGAAAGGCAGTATATAAATCTCCACTAAACCCAAAAAATTATACTAGAAGATGTATCAACCTGCTCCCTCTTTTACATCCATGTTGGAGAGTCTATAAGCGTTCATGTGGACAGTAAGTAGGGGTCAAGTGCAGTTGGTATACCCTGCAGTTGGCTTGAGCCCAGCATAGCAGATGTTCCTTTATTCAAGGATGAGCAAACAGGAAAAAAATCAACATGAGGTCTATAAAAATTCTGCACCATAAGGAACAGGAGAGTATTACCCTGAACAAGAGTTACTTCTAAAAATCACTTTCTAAACAAACAGAAAAGTAGTCTGTCATGTGCATAGTAAGATACAAGAAAATATTGTTACTTCTTAAAAAATAATAGTAATAATAATAATGTTAATATTTTCATAGTATTTACAATGTTTATCTGCCAGGCTAAATACTTTATATATAAAATATTGCATGTATATACACATATATGTATCCTATATGTACACATCTTGGCTTCCCAGGTTGCTCAGTGGTAAACAATCTGCCTGCCAATGCACAAGACTCAGATTCAGTCCCTGGGTCAGGAAGATCCCCTGGAGAAGGAAATGGCAACCTGCTCAAATATTCTTTCCTGGAAAATTCCAGAGACAGAGTAGCTTTGTGGGCCACAGTCCATGGGCTAGCAAAGAGTGAGGCATGACTAAGCACAGATGCATACATAAAATGTGTATACATATACATAAGTATTATATACATATATATATGTGTGTGTGTGTGTATATATATATATACACACACACACACATATAAACCTATCATTAGTCTAAAGCTTGATCATTTTTTGCAAACTTAAAGCATTCATGTAATCAGGATATAGGCATACTGGACAAACTTCCCTTGTCCTCCCTTTCTGTTGCCACCTAACTCTATCTGTACCCTCACGAAGGTAAAACATTACCATCCAACAGTGTAAATTGACTTTACTTGTTTTCACCTGGTTATCATCTTTATAAAATGTATGTTTGTTTTTTATCATTTTTTCCAACCGAGTTATCAAGTGGTGCAAGAGGGAGACACAGAGACATGGGTTCAGTCCCTGGGTTGGGAAGATCCCCTGGAGAAAGGCATGCAACCCATTCCAGTATTCTTGCCTGTAGAATCCTATGGACAGAGGAGCCTGGTGGGCTAGAGTCCATAGGGTCACAAACAGTCCAACACAACTGAAGCAACTAATCACACATGTGGGAAAAAAATCTTTTTTCATAAGCTTTTTTTGTTTAATATAGGTATTGTGGGGATCATTCCCACTCTGTGGGCTGCATTTTCATTCTCATATGGGCTACTTTTGTTGACCTAATTTGTGAATCTTAATATACCTGATTTCACTTTATTTTTTTTGGCTGTACTCAGAGCATGTGTGTGTGTGTAAGAGAACTTTGTCTACTCTGAAGTTGTAAAGATGTCCTCTTGTGTGTCCTTTTAAAAGCATTATTGTTTTCTCCTTAACATTTAGACCAATAACTTTAAAATTGTTTCATGTTTATAGTGTGAGATGTGTGTGGATCAAGCTATATTCTACTCAGATAGTAATCCAACCAACCCAGTCATTTTTTAAAAAGATCAAGGCTTCTGCTTATGACATTCCTCCCATATTTGCAATAAGTCAGTTGATAATACATGTATGAATTTGTTGCTGAACTCTATTGGTCAATTTTCCTATGCATAGTTTTAACTACCACTAATTATTTTGCAGATATTAAGTAGCTTAATTATTGCAACAACACAATAAATAGGCACTACTAATAACCTCATATTATAGTTGTGGAAAGTGGAGCATTGAGATGTTGTTACTTTACAAAAATCACATTGTTTAGTCAATGGTAAATCCAATCATATAAACTCTGATGAATAATAATAAGGTGAGATGTAGGTTGAAATGGAAAGATAATATAAAGTTAACCCTAGAACAATAAGGGCATTATGAACTCCAACCCTGCAGTCAAAAGTCTGCTATAACTTTAGAGTCAACTCCCCATACCTAGATACTGCACCTGTTCAGATTCAAACTGATCATATCGCATGGTAGTGAGTACCTAGTGAAAAAAACCCATGCATAAGTGGACCAACCCAGTTTAAATGGTGNGATAATATAAAGTTAACCCTAGAACAATAAGGGCATTATGAACTCCAACCCTGCAGTCAAAAGTCTGCTATAACTTTAGAGTCAACTCCCCATACCTAGATACTGCACCTGTTCAGATTCAAACTGATCATATCGCATGGTAGTGAGTACCTAGTGAAAAAAACCCATGCATAAGTGGACCAACCCAGTTTAAATGGTGTTATTCAAAGGTCAACTGTATTTAAAGAATGACTTCAAGAAAACCAAAACTCAACAGCAAATGTAATGTTTAGGTATGAATTGTGAAATATGGAATTAACAGAGCAGAAAACTCAATGTTCTTTCAATTGTTCATGAATCTGTACAATTTTTACATCTTAGTGTGTACTTTACCTCTACTTTTTGAAAGCATAACTCATTCTCAAGTATTATTTTTATGAAGAAATAAAAATGATCCATATTACCACCTTCCAGGTAGATGTAAAATATGATAAATATTGAAAGACTTGTAGTTATTAACAAGATAAATTTTAGTGGATTTATAGTGAAATGTTTCTAATGTTTAAGAGTTAATAGGAAGCAAGAAAATTTATATATTTAAAAATATCTGTCTGTGAATATCATGCAGGAGACTATAGCATTTACATGGAGAGACAAGGTTGAAAGAGTGTATTCTTTATTATTTTGTGTTGTTTTGTTCTTTACTTGGAGAGGAAAGGTGCTAATGCAGAAGAAAATGAAGCTATAGGGGATACGTTTGTCTTCAAATTCTATCTGGCTGCTTTATGTGTCTGTGACATCTGGGCAATATAGAAACAATCTAAGCCATAGATCACTGAAATTTTCTATATTTAAAAGATACAAACTTTAAAGAGAAAAAGAAAACAAATTAGTTTCTGAATTATTTAGAAATATCACAGGAGATGAAAACTGCTTAGTAGTTTCCACTGTGTAGATAATGCATCATGATCAATAGATAAATGCTAACCTTACCTTGAGAACAAATATAGGAATGCATTATTAAAGAGGAATAAAATTGGTTGACTTCATTATTCCTGCAAATTTAATGGTATGTGTATGGCTTAGGAGCCATACTTAAATTTTAATACAGCCCATTCTAATTGGACTAAAGACAAACCAAAAGAAACTTTATATGTAGTTGTTCTTCAGGAGACTTTATTAGTTTTAATCAGGGACATTTCTCTCATGCATAGAGAAAACTCAAGTCATGCTTTGTATCTTCAGAGAATTGGGCTTTCTGATAACAACCCTTTCAGGGAACAGATGTTTAGATCCAGCTCACTTAAATGCTAGGATAAAGATACTGTTGACCTTTACTATTTATTTGTAAATGATTAATTTAAATTTTGAAATATTATGTTTATTAAAACAAAAGATACAGATATCTCAGTTCAGTTCAGTTCAGTCGCTCAGTCGTGTCCGACCCTTTGCGACCCCATGAATTGCAGCACGACTGTCCTCCCTGTCCATCACCAACTCCCTGAGTTCACTCAGACTCATGCCCATCGAGTTAGTGATGCCATCCAGCCATCTCATCCTCGGTTGTCCCCTTCTCCTCCTACCCCCAATCCTTCCCAGCATCAGAGTCTTTTCCAATGAGTCAACTCTTCGCATGAGGTGGCAAAAGTACTGGAGCTTCAGCTTTAGCATTATTCCTTCCAAAGAAATCCCAGGGCCGATCTCCTTCAGAATGGACCGGTTGGATCTCCTTGCAGTCCAAGGCACTCTCAAGAGTCTTCTCCAACACCACAGGTCAAAAGCATCGATTCTTTGGCGCTCAGCCTTCTTCACAGTCCAACTCTCGCATCCATACATGACTACTGGGAAAACCATAGCCTTGACTAGATGGACCTTAGTCGGCAAAGTAATATCTCTGCTTTTNTCCCTCCCAGCATCAGAGTCTTTTCCAATGAGTCAACTCTTCGCATGAGGTGGCAAAAGTACTGGAGCTTCAGCTTTAGCATTATTCCTTCCAAAGAAATCCCAGGGCCGATCTCCTTCAGAATGGACCGGTTGGATCTCCTTGCAGTCCAAGGCACTCTCAAGAGTCTTCTCCAACACCACAGGTCAAAAGCATCGATTCTTTGGCGCTCAGCCTTCTTCACAGTCCAACTCTCGCATCCATACATGACTACTGGGAAAACCATAGCCTTGACTAGATGGACCTTAGTCGGCAAAGTAATATCTCTGCTTTTGATTATGCTATCTAGGTTGGTCATAACTTTTCTTCCAAGGAGTAAGCGTCTTTTGATTTCATGGCTGCAATCACCATCTGCAGTGATTTTGGAGCCCCCCAAAACAAAGTCTGACAGTTTCCCCTGTTTCCCCATCTATTTCCCATGAAGTGATGGGACTGGATGCCATGATCTTCATTTTCCGAATGTTGAGCCTTAAGCTAACTTTTTCACTCTCCTCTTTCACTTTCCTCAAGAGGCTCTTTAGTTCCTCTTCACTTTCTGCCATAAGGGTGGTGGTATCTGCATATCTGAGGTTATTGATATTTCTCCCAGCAATCTTGATTCCAGTCTTGTGCTTCTTCTAGTCCTAGGTATTCATTATTGAGAATAAGCAAACTAAGCATAGATTTAACTCTCTGCTCTGTTCTTTATGTTTTATTTTCCTTTTGTTCTTTTTTTTTTTTTTAACACCAAAAACGTTTTGTATTGTGGTAGAACCAATTAACAATGTTGTGACAGTTTCAGGTGAATAGAGAAGGGACTCAGTCATATACATATATACATATGTATAGTCATATACATGTATCTTCTCTCCCTACAAACCCCCTCCCATCCAGGCTGGTACATAAGCATTGAGCAGAGTTCCATATGCTATACAGTAGGTCCTTGTTGGTTATCAGTTTTAAATATAACAGTGTGTATATGACCTTCCCAAAGTCCTTAAATATCCCTTCACCCAGGAACCATGAGTTCATTTTCTAAGTCTGTGAGTCCCTTTCTGTTTTGTAAGTTCATTAGTGTCATTTCTCTTTAGATTCCACCATATAAGGGATATCATATGATATGGCCTTCATCAAAGAATCTACAAACAACAAAGGCTGGAGAGGGTATGGAGAGAAGGAAACCCTCCTGCACTGTTGGTGGAATGTAAACTGGTACAACCACTACAGAGAACAAGGTCAGTTAAAAAACTGAATGTAGAGGTAAAATATGACACCACAATCCCACTCCTGGGCATATATCCAGAGAAAAACATGGCTTGAAAGGTTACGTGAGCCCCGATGTTCATTGCAGCACTGATTACAATGGCCAAGACATGGAATCGACCTAAATGTCCATCGACAGAGGAATGGATAAAGACGATGTGGTATACACACACAATGAATATTACTCAGCCATTAAAAAGAATGAAATAAAGCCATTGGCAGCATCATGGAAGAATCCAGAGAGTGTCATACCAAATGAAGTCATTCACAGAGAAAATATTACCACGTTTTTCTTTTTCAGAAATAAATAATTGCAGATATCACCAACTCCCTCCCAGTAATAATCACTCTCCTGAAGTTTGTTTGTGTGTATTATTCCAATGTTTTGTTTAAAAAAATTAGCTCATAATTATGCATTCATATAACAATTTATATTATTTTTCCTTTTATTTGAATGGTTGCACACCATACATGAACTTTTGTAAATTGTTTTTTCTTCCTATATATTTTTACCTTTATTCATGTGAATATATGTAAATTTAGTTTTCTAATGGAGAATTTAATTATTTGAAGAAAATATATCAATTATTTTAATTAGTTTGTTTCTACTTTTTCACTACTATAAATATTAAACAATGAACTGCCTCAGCCGTGTAAACTCTTAGTCATATCCTGAAGTATTTCTTAGATGCAAAGTTGAATGGAAATTGATTTCAAATGTGGCTGTAACAATTCATACTTCTAACAAATATGTAAACCATTCTGTTTGCCCCACATCCTTAGAAAAACTTGGTGCTATCAGATGATAATGTTTGCCAATATGATGGTTTAGAAATGCCAAAATGAAAAATGATTTTTGGTTTGCAGTTCTCTAACTACTAATGTAATGGTGCATCTTCGCATAGCTTTATGGGTCTCTTGTTCTTATTTTTCTGTCAATTTGTTATTGATAGGCTTTCCCATTTTTCTCTTTTGAATTGTTTAATGTCTATTGGTTGCTGTTATTTTAAGAATTAAAGCAGCATTACTACACATTATAGATAGCAATATTTCTTTGGGTTTTGAAATGAAAATATCTCTTCCTGGTTTGTAGTGTGCTTTAAAATGTACTTAATATATCTTTTGCACTAAAGAAGTTTTTATATTTCAGTGTAACAAAATTTATAAATTTTCTGGATGTTTATGCTTTGTACCATATTTAAATGTGATACAAATCTTTTAATTACACCAATATCATAGTAATCCTCATAACTATAGAGTAATTTTATATCTTTTTAAATATTATTTAAGTATTTTAGTATATATAGTGTGAAATAGGAACTTTTTTGTTCTACTTGATATGTAATTGTCTCAGTTTCATTTTACACTATTCATTATGTTACACCATCTCTGTAACATCTTTTCATCTCATAACATCTTTTCATCTCATAACATCTTTTCTCTGTTTTATTCCTCATAAAATTACTATATAAGAAAAATATTTGAGTATTGGCTCTACACAATACATAGTACTAAGTGGTATGAAGGAGAAATAAATAGGACCAATACATTGTTGAAAGCTTGTATCTGCAGTTTCTGGGCCTGATGATGATTTGATTGAGATGGTAGAAGATATGGTGTTCAGAAAGTGAATTTTTAATTTTAATTGCATGTACTTTTAATTGTTATCTAAATTTCCTTTTTCACTAAAAAGACCCCACAAATAGGGCTTAAAACAGCCTTGAAGTCTTCTCTTATAAATAACATTTTTCTAAATGAACTTTATAAAGATAATTTTCCGGTAGTCAACTAAAATTTGCAATTTGATCACTGTTACCATATCCAATATCTGTGGAATGTCTTTAGCTTTAATTCATGAGGATCATTAATCTCTATGCATGTGCCCTTTCCCAACATCTTTTCCATTGGTTGGTGGGTAATTATTTCTGATGTCTCGTCATTACTTTAGGTTCCACCTAACCCTTTAATTAAACACTTTATTTCCCCTAAGGAACAAGCCATTTCTCTACCATCTTACTTCTGTTTGAAATAGATTTTACCATTTCCCTTATCAGCTGGTTTCAAAATTTTGATGAAATCTTACTACTTGCCTCTCCTGCCTCTTCCATATTCAGTTACCACTTCTTATTGAATCTACTACAATATAGCTTGCAAATAATGCTTTATTTCTATGATTTCCTGGGGATTGCTGTAATAGTCTTCAAACTGTATCTTCCGTCTGTGGTCTTATTCACCTCCAATGTTTCTTTTTATTCACTGCCAGTTAATATTCTTAAAAATTTTACCTAATCATTGAACTATAATGCTGAAAAATGTATATCAGCTATCTAGAAGATGAACTAAAACTTTGCAGTAAGTGATTCAACGACCTTTAAAACCTACCCATTATTTAACCTTCCCACTAAATCCATAATTCCAGTATAGACAATTTTCTGATTCAGGTAAACTTGTTTAATCTCATTATTCTTTTGCTTTCTGCTTTGGCTATGAACCTGTTCATACTGTTCTATTTACCAGTTTTTCCAAATATACTATGGTAAAGTTGTTTCAAAACCTCTTTTTATACTGCTTGCTTTATAGTATTTCATCTGAGTCTCAGAGTAAATTGATCACACTCTTGTTTATTTATGACACATTTTGCGCAACATATGCATTCTTCTCAGTTTAATGTTTTATTTATTTTGTAAAATGCTTTTCTGTATTCCCATGGTCTGAATGTTTGTGTATTGCCAAGATTTATACTTTATAATGTAAAGTTGATGGTGTTAGAGGTAGACATTTTAAGGGGCAATTAGCTCATGAAGTTGTAGCCTTCATGAATGGAATTATTGCCCTAATGAAAGTGGCCTTTCCCCAACAGCTGGCTGTTTATGTCAATCTTCTATCCCCCAGAGCTGTAAAAAATATGTTTCTGTTGTTCTTAACCTACAGAGTCTACGGTAGCTTATTATAGCAGCCCAAAGAAATTAAGACATACGTTCAGTGTGGTAAGTTTACAAAACAAATCCAGCAATAATTTAAAAAATACTAACACATGTAGAACAAAGTTTTGCTTAGTAAAATAAAATAGAAAACATTTTAAAATTCAACAGTATAATTCACCTGAAAGGAGAAAACCTGTAATCATCTCAATAACTACAAAAAAAAAGCAGCATTTGTCAAAATTCAACACTGTATTATAATAAAATTTTCATAAAAAGAAAGAGGGGAAAATTCTACAATTTAATTAAAAATACACCTATGGAAACTATTGGGCTAAATCATCCACAGTAGTGAATATATGAATGCTTTTCTTTAGAATCTAAAGGAAGGCAAGAATTGTTGTTTATATCATTCTATTAAGCATTTTGCTACTTCCCAGGCATTAAAGTAATAAAAGAAAAAAGAAAAGATGTAATGATCAGAAAGGAAAAAGTAAAAGTATATTTATTCATAGAAAACATTTTATGTGTATTAATAACATCTTAAGTAATTTACAAAAATGAATCAAGTGAATATTCAAGTATCAATGCTAAAATTCAATATATAGAAATATATTGTGTTTCTAGTACTATCATGAGAAAATGGAAAAAAAAAATTTTTAAGAGAAAAAGACTGTTTACAGTAGAATCAAATACTTAGGATTTAAGGTAAGAAAATATTTGTAACACCTCCATATTAATTATTTCATTTATGTGTTTTTAGAATCAGGCAAAATTAATCACTGTGTATGATTTCCTCTCATCGAAATGCCAATGTTTAGGAAGTTTATCAATATATTTTTACAATATGAAAATACTCTTAAATAAAATAAATCTGTCACAGATTGTCTTTAGTATCCAAGTCTAGAATAAATCTACTTTTAAAGTCCAATATGGACTTCCTTGGTGGCTCAGTTGGTAAAGAATTCACCTGCAGTACAGGAGACCAAGATTTGATTCCTGGGTCAAGAAGATCTGCTGGAGAAGGAAATGGTAACCTACTCCAGTGTTCTTGCCTGTGAAATCCCATGGACAGAGAAGCCTGATGGACTACAGTTCATGGCATCACAAGAGTCAGACATGGCTTAGCAATTAAAACTGAAAAGGAAAAACTAAAGTCTACTATATCTCAATCTACTTCTCTTTCAATCTACTATATATATAATCTATTTTTATTTGCTAACTAAATGACTAAGTTAAATAATCGGAAAATGTGTTTGTTCTGTTATAATTATTACTGTCATGAAACATCTATTTTAAATAGCTAGAGTTTCTGCAAGTAATTAAACAGCATGATATTATTTATTATCAATGTGGACTCAAACATTAAAAACTACAATTTAAAACTCATATTCTAATGGGATTAGTTTTTATGTTTCTCATTTTTATTATATTTAAGTTACATTCAAAGAACTAATCAACAGATCATTATAAACTTCATGCTGATTACAGTAGTCTATTTTAAGTCCTTGGTGCATAGTCTAATTGTGTTTTGTGACTATGATAAATTAACATGCAAAGCATGTTTTGTAGCTCCTTTAACATAGATGCATTTTTCAGAAGTTGAGACAAAATCAAGTATTTCACTTCAAATAATTGCTTAATATTTTTCTCTAGCTTTCATAACTTGAATTCAGAGGTCAGAGACAATAGAAATAAATTCTTACAGACAATTGATATTCTTAACAACTTTTGACAATTTGTGTATCTGTTGTTATAAAAGTTTTATTGACAATAACATCTGCTCTCCATTATGGTGACAATACTTTTGCACATAGTCTGGATTTTTGTCATTACCAGAAGAAGTTGTATATCTTCCAAAGTCATGAATGAAATCTTACCTCTCCAGTTACAGTTTCTGATTATTTCATTTATGCAAAGGCTTCCACAATCAACACTCCACTTTTAAAACCACTCTAGACAATTCCCTGACTATCTCGTGGTTAGAACTACATGCTCTTGCTGCCTAGGGCTGTGTTTCAATCCCTGGTCAGGGAACAAGGATTCCACAAGCCATGCGGTGAAGCCAAAAACAAAAGAAAAGAAAAGAAAAACAAAAAAAAATCCTGGACCACATGGCAGTGGGTTTGGGGGAAATGCAGTGCCTGCTGGGGAAAATAGAGCCTGTATGAAATGGGGGGAGTATAGACAGAGGGTTGCCCAGCCAGCACAGCCCTGGTTGGTGGCTCCTCTGAATCATGTCATGATAAATTAAATGTAAGGACATTGCCATTGAGCTGCGTTATTTCTCTATTGTGAAACTATGAGTTGGTCCCAATATCTGCAACATAGTTACCCAATAGTCATTTGTTCTCTTCATTTTCTTATCTATAAGCCCCCTTTTCTTCTCAGCTCAATATATAAGTTGATTTCTTACAAGAAATTACTGAAATATGTACCTATTTTGAGGGAACTGTGAGCCAAGCTTGTCACTGCCAGAGAAGGGAGAGACAAATAAGAAAAATGGAAAAAACTAGAATGAATATTGATGTATTACAGTGTTCGATGCCAGTATCCACACCAACCCTCTGCCACATCCAGTATGTATTCTCTTCTCTTCCCATTGAGACTCTTTGAGTCACTCAGCTTTTGCTGTTGCTGTTGTTCAGTTGCTAAGCCATGTTCAACTTTTTGTGACCCCGTGAACTTCAGTATGCCAGGCTCCTCTGTCCTTCATTATCTCCTGGAGTTTGCTCAAATTGTGGTGCCAGAGAAGACTCTTGAGAGTCCCTTGGACAGCAAACAGATCAAACCTAAGTCAATTCTAAAGGAAATTAACCCTGAATATTCATTGGAAGGACTAATGCTGAAGCTCCAATATTTTGATCACTTGACACAAAGAGCCTACTCATCAGAAAAGACTGATGGTGGCATAATTTTAACTTTTATTATTAGTCTTTGGCATACATAATTTTAATTACTTCCAGCCGAGAACTTTTTGTTGGCATCAAATATGAGCAATTAGAAAGAAAGGAGAGGGAAACTTCTTTCTATTAACTTAAGTCAATATTCACTTGTATTCAAAATTTCTAACAAATTTCTGAAAAAAAAATATTTAGCTTGTAACCTCCTATATGAGCTGTTTATTTTCAAAGCTCATTATCCATCCCTCCCCAAGAAAACTTTAATGGTAAATGAAATTCTAGAAATATAAGTTAAGGCTATTTCCCATATTCTCATTTCTATTATTTTTCAAGTGGTTGATATTGAAAATCATTTCACTCTTCAGTATCTTTTTTGTTAGTTTCTTTCATGACAATATTTTCTTTTTGGCTTTAAGTTCCAGATATCCTTTTCTTTTCTTTTTGTCAGCATTCAAATGTTCTACCTATTATCAGTCAATAGATCAAATCTATATTTTTCATTATTATTTTAGTTGTTTTCACCTTGCTTTGAAATAATGTATGAATTTTATCAGAAAAAGTAGTATTTAGAGAAACAACATGTTCTTTTGGTCATTTACAAGGGAAAAAACCTACTGGTTTCTTATGAATAAAATTTAAATATTAATTACTATACTATGGGTGGATGGCATCACTGATTGATGGACATGAGTCTGAGTGAACTCTGGGAGTTGGTGATGGACAGGGAAGCCCGGCGTGCTGTGATTCATGGGGTTGCAAAGAGTCGGACATGACTGAGCGACTGAACTGAAATGAACTATACTATAAAATTATGAAATTATTTTGAATTTTCCTTTTTGTTATACTGTTGAAATCATACAGTATGTAAACTTCTCAGATTGCTTTATTTCACTTAGTAATATGGATAAAATGTCCCTTTATTTCTCTTCATAGCTTGATAGCTCATTCATTTTTAGTGCTAAATAATACTCTACTGCCTAGATATTCTATAGCTTATTTATCCACTCATAGTTTATTTATTTACCAAGGAATTTTGGTTCTTCTGTCTTTTGGCAATTATGACTAAAGCTTCTATTAATATAAACATCTATGCAGGTTTTTGTATGGATATTAGTTTTCAACACCTTTGGGTAAATACCAAGAAGTACAATTGCTATACTGTGTGGTAAATTATATATAGTTTTGTAAGAAACTACCAAAATATCTCCCAATGTGGCTATATCATTTTGCATTTCCACCAGAAATGAATGAGAGCTCCTATTGATCTACGTTCTCTCCATCATTTGGTGTTGTTGGTGTTCCCAATTTTGACCATTCTAATAACTGTACAGTGGTATCTAACTGTTGTTCTAAATTGCATTTCTCTGATGACATGTGATGTGCAAATTCTTTTCATATGCCTCAGTTCAGTTCAGTCACTCAGTCGTGTACGACTCCCTGTGACCTCATGAATTGCAGCACGCCAGGCCTCCCTGTCCATCACCATCTCCTGGAGTTCACTCAGATGCACGTTCATTGAGTCCATGATGCCATCCAGCCATCTCGTCCTCTGTTGTCCCCTTCTCCTCCTGCCCCCAATCCCTCCCAGCATCAGAGTCTTTTCCAACAAGTCAACTATTTGCATGAGGTGGCCAAAGTACTGGAGTTTCTGCTTCAGCATCATTCCTTCCAAAGTAATGCCAGGGCTGATCTCCTTCAGAATGGACTGGTTGGATCTCCTTACAGTCCAAGGCACTCTCAAGAGTCTTATTTGCCCCTTTATATCTTCCTTGGTAGAGATCTCTTAAAGTCACTCACCTATATTTTAATTGGGTTGTTTGTGTCCTTATTGTTGAATAGTAAGCTTTCTTTAAATATTTTAGATAATAGCTAGATGTGTCTTCTATAAATATTTTCTCCCAATCTGTGGCTTTTTTTTTTTTCATTCTCCCAACAGTATCTTTTCAAATTAGAAATTTTTAATTTAAATTAAGTCCAGCTTATCAATTATTTCTTTCAAGAATCGTGACTTGACGTTGCAATCAAAAATTCCTGGCCAAATACCAGGTTATCTAGATTTTCTGGAAAAGATAAAACTGTGAAGACAATAATATCAGTGGGTGGTGGGGTTACAGAAAAGATTTAAAATAGGCTGAGAACAGATGATTTTTAAGGACGTAAAACTTTTCTGAATGATGTTACACATATATGTATGGTATATACATGTCCTTTTACATTTGTCCAAACCAACAGTATGTAAGACGCCCAGAGTGAAATCTAATTTAAGCTATGGACTCAGGGTGATAATGATGTGTTAATGTAGGTACAACAATTGTGACAAATGTACAACTCTGGTGAGGGATGCTGATAATGAAAAGGCATGCATGCATGGGAGCAGAGGCTACAGGGAAATTTCTTCCTTTCTGCTCAGTTTTGTTATAAACCTAAAAGGCTCTAAAATATAAATCCTATTAAAAGTTACAAAATTATTTGTCACTAACAATTTTGTACTTTAAACAAACATGATAATGTCATTACCAAAATCTTGTCTAATATATGTAGCAAATCTAATTTTGCCAGTATTTTTTACTTTTTATATTTGAAGAGGTCAAATGCATTTTGTCAAGCATTTTCTTCCTCTTCCTCTGGTTTTTGGAGATAGTTGCCATGTAACTTAGTTCTTATCTTAATACTATATAACAAGATCACTTTTTACTAATTTTCCACAATACTCATTACTTTATTTTTCATATCTCAATTTTTTTCAGATAGTTTTTACATGACCCATCTTTGTTTTAATACCAAATTAAATCTATCTATGTATCTGTTCTCAAAGGAGATTGATTCTGGGCATAGCTACATAACATTTCACATGAAATGAAAGTGAATAGAATTATTTACACCTGAAGAGACACACACAAATAAATTCAAGCTTTAAAAGTGATAAAACTGAATAATAATAATGTCTGTGGTCTAGTAAAAGGTGTGCCAATATACCAATGTCAATTTCTTGGTTTTGATATTGTACTATAGTTTTATGTTTCCATTGGGAGAATCTAGGTGATGGCACAAAAATATCTTTGTACTATTTTTTCAAATTCCTGAGTCTCTAGTGATTTAACAATGAAAAGTTAAAAAGTTTGTTACATACTCAATAATTAGTATTATTAATACCCTGTTGATCTACCTTCTTAATTAACAATTTAAAAAGTTTTAATTTTAATAAAGAATACTTATTTAATTGCAGTTTCATGCCATTTAACTACACATTTTATGAATATGTGGATGGGTGTGACCTTTTAAAGCCAGAAAAAATGAACTTATAACATGGATTTAGTGATGAAAAGGAGGACTATAAAAATAAATTAATGTTGATACACAGAACTTCTTTCCACTGATACCAAATTGGGCTTTAATTAAATATAATTCTCATAAATCAGCCTATAAGCTAATCAATTGAGAGAGTACACTGGAAAGTTACTCTTTCTTTTATAAATAAATTCTTTGTATTTATCTAGTAGAAACAGTGTTTTAATTAGCTGACAAGATGTGCCTTATCAATGTTTAAAAAGAATATTAATAATATATTAATACCTTGCTGCATAAAGAGACCTTCTGGATTCTTAGATTATTGATTATGTAGCTGATGGTTAAGCATTAATGAACCATCTTTTTTTTCCTAATGTTCAAGTTTCTCTATAGTTAGAAGTCCTGTTCTCAAGGAGACACATTTATTTTTGTAGGTCATCAATGTGCCATTTAGTGCATCATTAGTTTAATAGAGAAAGTCTGTTCTAGTGTATTAAATGATATCCCAGAAGCCAAATGTTGTTTAGCAAATATAACGATAGTCTGGAATTTTGAGAAAACAATGTTGGATTCCAAAGTGAGTAAACCAAAATTTGTGTTATAACTTGCATTGTGAATAAAGCCAGGTAGGGCTTCAAAGGAAACCAATCACTGCTTATAGATCATGGGTCTTAGAAGAGACTAGCAGCCTAGTATGAAATAAGAATATAATGTCAGAGGATGAGTTGAAAAACAATTCTTTAAGAATCCTAAAGTCTAAAGTTTGAGTTAGTATTCTTTCAATATATCACCTAATAAGAAATAGAAAATTAAAGCCTAGTGATATTAAACATTGGAGTGCTACTAGTGAACAAATCTAGATGCTCATTCCTCATAGTCACTTTAAAGAGTAAATTCTATCTTACTTTCTGTTGCTCTTCTTTTTTCCATGATTCTACTTTTTCTTGCCATCTTACTCTTTAATTACTCTTTTCTATGTTATATATGGTATTAATTATGTTCTTTTGTAATTTCTAAATGTTTAAATTATGATCCAGCAATCCCACTGCTGGGCATACACACTGAGGAAACCAGAATTGAAAGAGACACATGTANATAAATAAATAATGATAATATTGGCTTCTAGTATAAAATAAGTGCAGTGAATCCATATTATATGAATAAACAAAGGAGTGAAGGAACACATCTTCCCTACAGAATAGTTTTAATTAAAAAATGTAAAAGTAATGAGGTAAATGAAAAATGACTGTGATTCCAACATAGTAACAATTCCTGACAGTAAAATACATCAGTAAATGCTTAAATTAATGTACAAAATTTTAAGGAGAAATAAGATATCTAAAGAACTTCAAAGAATCTCTTTCCAACTATATATTAATTAATTTAAAATTATATTTACAAACTTGTTGATGCCCCTTCTAGTAGTTAGAGCTTAATTTTCCTTCTCTTGAATATAATCTCAGTTATTTGCTTCCAATGAATGGAGGATGGCATGGGTAAATTTATAATTTTACATGGGGAAAACTGCTAACCCCTTAGTCAAAAGACCAGAATTTTAATTATCAGTGGTGTTGTATTGATATCATGTACTTCCTAATATGGGACTTCCCTGGTAACTGAGATGGTGAAGAATCTGCCTACAAAGAAGGAAACACAGGTTTGATTCTTGGATCTATGAAAAAGGCATTCTTCCCCAAAGTTTATAAACCCAATCTAATAAAAAATGTCTTATACCCCCAAACTGATGGTCATTCTATTATACACTTCACTAATATTTTGGTGAGTATTAAATGGTAGACTCTTTTTGAAGGCCAACATATTTGATCTTGTCTCAAGTAATTTTTCTGTGGATTAAAACTTCGTCATCCATTTATCAAGGCAATTTTTATCCCCAGGATTAAAAACGATCATGATATTCTTTAATTTCACTAAACTAGTACCTCCAGCAGTGTTTCCTTCATGCAAATGGCCAATAAGACAATTTTTATTTACTCTATTTTTTTTCTCCATCCTACACTACTTGACAATGGATTCTCAAGATATATCTGATTTTTTATATACATTGCAGTATATAAGATTGTCAACTGGAAAAATAGTGTAAAGTTGGGTCCTTGAGTCTTTCTCAATATGCACTTAGGTTGAAGTCTTTGAGTGAGAAGCTATTACTCCCCAATGATATGTGGATGACAACACATTCTGCCAGCCAATGGTGATACTGCTGACATTTTTTAGAAGGATATCGGAAATAGTTTTTTAAATAATTCTCAAAGGCTTTCATTATCTTTTACCACTGGCTAAGAATGTAACCGAATTTCTCACTTTTTTGCCTCTTCTTACAGTGTAAGTGTATGAAAACAGAAGAATGAGTTTTGCTGACAAAATAAAAGCTTAATGTTTAAAGATGCATCAATATTTATGACCAAAAACTCTCAAATATTCTTGGAGCAACGAGTAAATTTAACCATGAGGGCAACAACTACGATCGCTGATTTGGTGCTCTGGGAGGAGGGCCATTGGTAACACTTTAGAGGTCAGAGTCCAGAATCTGAGTGCATCTAAGTTAGCTGTGACAAGAAAACTGATGATGGGGAAACAAAATTCAAGAAGGGAGATGATGTCTAACGTGATTACTCTCAGAAGCAGGGCTGCACTTTTTCTGTGCTAACACAGCAGCTATCAATAGAAACTCAGGGATTTGTAGGGAATCACAAGACAGGGCAGAAAATAACCCATATCTTCAAAGACCTATCAAATGTTCAGGTGAAATAGATGCAGAAAATGATTATCACAATATCTGATGTAGAAAAGCTAGATAAAAATTATTACTGGAGAATAGAGGAAAAAATACATTATCTATACACTGGGAGATAGGGTGATGTATTAAAGAAAGGCTTCTGGAAGACTGTCCTGAGAGAGATGGCAACATGAGCCCAGGTGGAGTCCCAAAACTGTATGGTCTATGTGTAGAGAACTCTGAGCTGTTCTCAGCAACAGGATTGTCAAGTTCAAGACTGAGAGTAGCAGACACAGATGCTGGAGAGACAGTCAGTTCAGATCAGTGGAGACATCCTCGATCATCCAATCTGAATTCTATCATCTAATTTGAATAAATTCTCAATTTACTATCATATGATTATATAAAACTGATTCACAGTTTATTTCCACTTAGAACATAACTGATTATATGTTTCTTGAGATCTAATTTCTCCAGAAGAGATAGTAAGGAGTTTACTTATAATATGATTACTTGATCTGATATCATTTTATTTTATTTTATTTTTTGTATTGTCTTCAACACTTTTCACTATACATGTTAGGAATTAAAGAATTAAATAACTATTGATTTCTTAAACTGAACTCCAGAATATTTCCGAAATTCAAGTTTCTCACCCTACTTATTTTATACGATTAAACTAACATAATTTATGTGAGTGAACCATTTACTGAAAATTATTTGTCAGTGATGAGTTTAAAAATATGGATTCTTGTGAAAATCTGACACAGTTGAGAGCCAAATATGCCTACTTTTTAGTGCATAAAATGTATTAGAATGTGATATGCATCAGTTGATTGCTTCTTTAGAAAAAGAATGAAAATGAAGTGTTAGGGAAAAAGAGAAGAGTGTTTATATCACCACTACAGACTTGCATGCTTGCTGTTTTTGTTTTTATCCTTTAATTTTCATAGTTTCCAAGGAGAGGGGAAATGTGAAAAGAGCAATCTTTGAAAGAACTCATAGTAATAAATATGCATGAGCATTGTTTCCAATTATTGTGGAAATTGCTTTTTGTATTTTATTTTAGATTTTGTATTAAGGTGTTATAATTACCAGATTACACATGGGTAAGCTGAACAAAGGAGAAAAGGAAAGATATACCCATTTGAATGCAGAGTTCCACAGAATAGCGAGGAGAAATAAGAAGGCCTTCCTGAAGATCAGTGCAAAGAAATAATAGGAAAACAACAGAGTGGAAAAGACTAGAGATCTCTTCAAGAAAATTAGAGATACAAAGGAAACATTTCATGCAATGATGGGCTCAATAAAGGACAGAAATGGCATGGACCTAACAGAAGGAGATGCTATTAAGAGGTGGCAACAATACACAGAATTGTACAAGAAAGATCTTCATGACCCAGCTAATCACGATGTTGTGATCATTCACCTAAAGACAGACATCCTGGAATGTGAAGTCAAGTGGGCCTTAGAAAGCATCACTATAAACAAAGCTAGTAGAGGTGATGGAATTCCAGTTGAGCTATTTCAAATCCTAAAAGATGATGCTGTGAAAGTGTTTCACTCAATGTGCTAGCAAATTTGGAAAACTCAGCAGTGGCCACGGGACTGGAAAAGGTCAGTTTTCATTCCAATTCCAAAGAAAGGCAATGCCAAACAATGCTCAAACTACCACATAATTGCACTCATCTCACACACTAGTAAAGTAATACTCAAAATTCTCCAAGCCAGGTTTCAACAATATGTGAATAGTGAACTTCTAGATGTTCAAGCTGGTTTTAGAAAAGACAGAGGAATCAGAAATCAAATTGCCAACATCTGCTGGATCATTGAAAAAGCAAGAGAGTCTCAGAAAAAGATCTATTTCTGCTTTATTGACTATGCCAAAGTCTTTGACTGTGTGGATCACAAAAACCTCTGGAAAATTCTTCAAGAGAGGAGAATAGCATACCACCAGACCTGCCTCTTAAGAAATCTATATGCAAATCAGGAAGCAACAGTTAAAACTGGACATGGAACAATTGACTAGTTCCAAATAGGGAAAGAGGTACTTCAAGGCAATATTGTCACCCTACTTATTTAACTTCTATGCAGAGTACATCATGAGAAATGCTGGGCTGGATGAAGCACAAGCTAGAATCAAGATTTCTGGGAGAAATATCAATAACTTCAGATATGCAGATGACACCACCCTTATGGCAGAGTGTGAAGAATAACTAAAGAGCTTCTTGATGAAAGTGAAAGAGGAGAGTTAAAAAGTTGGCTTAAAACTTGACATTCCAAAAACTAAGATCATGGCATCTGGTCCCACCACTTCATGGCAAATAGATGGGGAAACAGTGGAAACAGTGGCAGAGTTTCTTATTTGGGGCTCCAACATCACTGCAGATGGTGACTGCAGCTATGAAATTAAAAGATGCTTGCTCCTTGGTAGAAACATCATGACCAACCTAGACAGCATATTAAAAAGCAGAGACATTACTTTGCCAACAAAGGTCCATCTAGTCAAGGCTGTGTTTTTTCCAATGGTCATGTATGGATGTGAGAGTTGGACTATAAAGAAAGCTGAGCACTGAAGAATCTATACTTTTGAATTGTGGTGATGCAGAACTCTTTTGAGAGTCCCCTGGACTGCAAGGAGATCCAACCAGTCCATCCTAAAGGAGAACAGTCCTGAGTGTTCATTGGAGGGACTGATATTGAAGCTGAAGCTCCAATACTTTGGCCACCTGATGCGAAGAACTGACTCATTTGAAAAGACCCTGATGCTGGGAAATATTAAAGGTGGGAGGAGAAGGGGATGACAGAGGATGAGATGGTTAGGTGACATCACCGACTCAATGGACATGAGTTTGAGTAAACTCCGGGAGTTGGTGATGCACAGGGAGGCCTGGCATGCAGCAGTCCATGGGGTGAAAAAGAGTTGGACATGACTGAGTGACTCAACTGAACTGAACTGAAGCTGCATCTACATAGATGTTTTCTCATCTCAATTTGGAAATATAAAATAAGCATATTGAGCAGAATATATCCAGTGTAATCTGTAGTAAAATGCAGAGCTCATTTTTGTACGTACAAATAAAATTAGTATTTTCAAAATATAAAGCTCATTCATCTTTTGACTTTTTCAGAACTCAATTCAATTTGTATTTGTGTTTCTGTTTCTTAATGTAGGGCTCCTTCAACTCCAAGAAAGAAGACAAAGCAAGTTAGGTTACATTGATAAAGGATATTCTTGGAATGATATAACATGAAGGTTCTTGGCATGGTATAACATGAAACAGTATTGTAAAGCCTCACAGGGAGGCTTTTGAAAAGGCTGACTCCAGGAACTGGCAAGTCCTGAGAAATCAAAAGTGTTGCTCTCTTTCTTCAATCTTCATTTTGTTCTTGCTTCTGCTACTGTCTCTGTCTGCCTCTCTGTATTCCTCTTTATTGAAAGTTATATCTTTCTCTGTTTCTTTTTTATTTGCTCTGTTCTTCTGTTTTATCTGACTGGCCTTCAATGAACCCAGCCTGCCCTTCCTTCTACATGATTTTATGGTTCACAGGTTTGATAGAAACTCACCATAAACAGTAAATTCCAGCTTCAGATTCCAGACAGTGATTCCAGTTGATATGGCTGATCAGGCTATTCACCATGGTTCAATAACCCATGGTTCTGAAGCAGGACCTTATGACTTGGAAAGAGACTCCATAAAAAAGTCAATTACAGGTCCTTGAGAAGGAGGCATAAGAGTTGGAAGAAAGTGGTTGGAAGAGAAATACTTGTTAATTCTGATAAATGGAATCTGTCTTGGGTTTCCACATGATGAATGTAAAGCTGAGGAGGATTTTTCTTCCTTCTGAGGCTGAAAATGTGTGTGTTTTTTTTTTTTTCCCAGAATTTTCAATTGATACACTTTACACGACAGATCAAGGCCCATTTGCTCTCCCAAGAGATGAATTTCTGCATAATAGTATCAGGAATTCTATTGATCCTCCCTTAATTGAATGGAAAGATCAGGACATTTAGACTACAGTAACCTGATAAGCATGAATGCTTAGTTGCTCAATCATGTCCCATTCTTTATGATCCCATGGACTATAGCCTGCCAGTCTTTTCTGTCCATGGGGATTCTCCAGGCAAAAATACTGGAGTGAGTTGCCATGTCCTCCTCCAGGGAATAAGCATGTAGACCTCAGATTAATTGGAACCAGAAGGCTGGTGATCAAGATTTCCTAAATATCACCTTTTTCCCTCACCACCAACGGATCGTAAGGAAGCCCATGAAATGATAACACTTGCTGCAACTCCTCCCCCAGTGTTGCTTTAAAAACATGGAAAGACATCAGGAGTTTGGGTCTCTTGAGCATTAGCTGTCCGTTCTGCTTCTCAGTGCCCTATAATAAATGCTGTACTTTCCTGTGCCACAACCCGGTATCAGTAGATTGGCTTTGTTATACACAGGAGAGCTTTCCCAAGTGCAATTTTGTAACACCTGTGGTGACTTAGTCTTTTTCTAAAATAATTCTGTTTAAAAAGGTAATGAATTTTTGAGAATAAATGAAGTCAGAGTATATATCCACATGTTAAAATGTATCTGTTGCTTGGGGATGTGTACTCATGTGTAGTTAATATTCTCCTGGTCACCAATCTATTATGTAGTTAAGTAATTAAAGGATGAGACATCAAGCAAGAATATAAACTATTTAATATTAAACAAAAAATGATATTTTACTAATGAGCAAGAAATGAGGACCACTTGCATCTTTTTGTAACTCAGAAGGGAAAATTTATCTTAGAATCTATTACAGTTTCCACCTTAGGGAGTGAGGTTAAAGTGGCATTTTAGGACTATTAAAAAGGCAATTAATAGGATCAACCATAATTTAATTGCTTCGAATCTCATGTCCTTGTATGAATTGTATGAATTTGGCTAACTATACAGAAGATGTATCTAAATTTACCTTTTGGTCACAAAACTTCCATGTAAAGATTTTCATCTTTCTAGAGTTAATTTGTGTTGCTTACATCAGTTTTAATGGTCACAAAATTTCCATGTAAAGATTTTCATCTTTCTGGAGTTAATTTGTGTTGCTTACATCAATTTTAATGAATTTATATAGTTTTTTTTCCCCTGAAAGCACAAAGATTATTTTGTTTTGTTTTTTACAGTTTTCAAAAGAGATGAATAAAAAAAAATTCATTCATTGTATTTAATATCATGATATTTTTCTATTCTATATTAAAATTCAAGTGGTCCACATTTCTTGTTCATTAGTAAAATACTAGCTTTTGTTTAATGTTAAATAGTTTATAATTTCTTTAATGTCTTATTTTTTAATTACTTAACTACTTGAAATGTGGGAAACCTGGGTTCAAACCCTGGGTTGGGAAAATCCCCTAAAGAAAGGAAAGTTGGCCCACTCTAGTATTCTTGCTTAGAGAATTCCATGGACAGAGGAGCCTGGCAGGCTACAGCCCATGTGGCCACAAAGAGTTGGACAAGACTGACTGACTAGCACTTTAATTTTTCATAAAATTATGTGAGAACACGTGATGAAGCTAGGAGCAATAAAGATGTAATAAGCCTGAATACAAAGTTTTTTGTATTAAAGATGGCAAAGACAAAAAAAAGTAAAATGGCAGCTTCGACAGGTCCAAAGATACTTGACTTCATGCTTGAAAATGCTTGAAAGAGCATAGGTAGTTAATCATTGTTTTATGATATTGAAACAGACATAAAAAGACTACTTCTATATTGTTATGTGAAATTGCTTGTTTCTGTTGCTGTTACTCAGTTACTAAGTCCTGTCCAACTCGACCCCATGGACTGCAGCACAATAGGCTCCTCTGTTGTCCACTATCTCCAGGAGTCTGCTCAAATTCATGTCATGCTATCTAATCATCTCTTCTTCTGCTACCCTCTTCTCCTTTTGCCTTCAGTCTTTCCCAGCATCAGGGTATTTTCCAATGAGTCAGCTCAAATCTTTGATATTTAAGCCACTATTAGTCACTGATTTAATCACCTCCTCTTAATCCCATTAGTGTGGGTGGATTCCTACCCTAGGGTTATGAAGATGGCTGAACTGCCCACTCTGGCCATATGTGACCAACAGTTGATTAGTCACAAAATCATAGACTGGGTACATGGATGCTGCAGATCATGCAGGGCTACAAGGGGCTTGCATTAGGAAATAGGGCTAAGAGAGTCAGGCAGCCCTGTTTTATCAAGAGAGTGTGGTGTCCTCAAGGAACATGTGATGTGAAGAGCCAACTCGTTGGGAAAGCCCCTGATGCTGGGTAAGATTAAGACAAAAAGAGAAGGGGGAAGCAGAGGATGAGATGGTAAGACAGCATCACCAATTCAATGGACATGAATTTGAGCTAACTCTGGAAGATAGTGGACATCAGAGGAGTCTGGAGTGCTGCAGCCCATGGGATCACAAAGAGTCAGACATGACTTAGCTACTGAGCAACAACGACAGCAATTTGAATAATCTAGGTATTAGCAGTGTACTGAAAACTGAACATTCAGGGATAAGCAGGACCTGTATTTTGTCCATTTAGTAAGGATGGTTGTTTAGCTAATGGGCTTTCTCTGCAGGAGCAGAATGAGGATGGGAACTTCTGGTGGTAAAGCCATTAAAGCAGCACATAATATTGAACCTTGATTTAAGGGCTTTCACCATAGTTGCATATTTAGTTACTTATATCTAAAAGCATCCTCACTGATAGACAACTTGACGAAAGGAATTCTTAGTGAGCATCTTCATTGTGGTATATATGAACTTAGCTTTGAACGTCACAGCAACAAAGGCATCAAGATATTATTTGATAGTGAAAGCTACAAGTGCTAGTAAATACCCATATTGATATATTTTGCCACTAACCTACACTGCTGGTCCCATCACTTCATGAGAAATAGATGGGGAAACAGTGGAAACAGTGGCTGATTTTATTTTGGGGGGCTCCAAAATCACTGCAGATGGTGACTGCAGCCAAGAAATTAAAAGACACTTACTCCTTGGAAGGAAAGTTATGACCAACCTAGATAGCATATTCAAAAGCAGAGACATTACATTACCAACAAAGGTCCATCTAGCCAAAGCTATAGTTTTTCCAGTAGTCATGTGTGGATGTGAAATTTGGACTGTGAAGAAAGCTAAGCACCAAAGAATTGATGCTTTTGAACTGTGGTGTTGGAGAAGACTCTTAGAGAGTCCCTTGGACTGCAAGAAGATCCAACCAGTCTATTCAAAAGGAGATCATTCCTGGGTGTTCTTTGCAAGGACTGAAGCTAAAACTGAAACTCCAATACTTTGGCCACCTCATGCGAAGAGTTGACTCACTGGAAAAGACTCTGATGCTGGGAGGGATTGGGGTCAGGAGGAGAAGGGGACAACAGAGAATGAGATGACTGGATGGCATCACCAACTCAACGAACATGAGTTTGGGTGAACTCCAGGAGTTGATGAAAGACAGGAAGGCCTGGCGTGCTGCAATTCCTGGTGTCACAAAGAGTTAGACATGACTAAGCAACTGAACTGAACTGAACTGAACCTATACTGTGGAGCAGTCCATTGAGAACATTCAGAAGACCATCTCAGTTAGTTCAGTCCCTCAGTCAAGTCCTCCTGTTTGTGACCCTATGGACTGCAGCATGCCAGGCTTCCCTGTCCATCACCAACACCTGGAGCTTGCTCAGACTCATGTCCATTGAACCGGTGATGCCATCCAACCATCTCATCCTCTGTTGCCTGCTTCTCTTCCTGCCTTCAATCTTTTCCAGCATCAGGGTCTTCTCTGAGTAGTCAGTTCTTCACATCAGATAGCCAAAGTATTGAACCTTCAGCTTCAGCATCAGTACTTCCAATAAATATTCAGGACTGATTTCCTTTAGTAATGACTGGTTGTATGGCCTTGAAGTCCAAGGGATTCTCAAGAGTCTTCTCCAACACTATAGTTCAAAGGCATCAAATCTTTGGCATTCAGCTTTCTTTATGCNCAGATAGCCAAAGTATTGAACCTTCAGCTTCAGCATCAGTACTTCCAATAAATATTCAGGACTGATTTCCTTTAGTAATGACTGGTTGTATGGCCTTGAAGTCCAAGGGATTCTCAAGAGTCTTCTCCAACACTATAGTTCAAAGGCATCAAATCTTTGGCATTCAGCTTTCTTTATGCTCCAATTCTCACATCCATACATGACTACTGGAAAAAACACAGCTTGACAAGATGTATCTTTCTTGGCAAAGTAATGTCTCCACTTTTTCATATGCTGTTTAGGTTGGTCATAATTTTCTTCCAAGGAGCAAGTGTTTTTGAATTTCATGGCTGTAGTCACCATCTGCAGTGATTTTGGAGCCCAGAAAAATAAAGTCTGTCACTGCTTCCATTGATTCCTCATCTACTTACCATGAAGTGATGGGACTGGATGCCATGATGTGATGGGAACTGATGCCATCTTCATTTTTTGCCTTCATGTTTTAAGCCTATTTTTTTCACTCTCCTCTTTCACTTTGATCAAGAGGCTCTTTAGTTTCTCTTCACTTTCTGCCATAAAGGGTGGTGTCACCTGTATATATGAAGTTATTGATATTTCTTTGGGCAATCATGATTCTAGCTTCATCCAGTCTGGCATTTCACATGATGTACTCTGCATATAAGTTAAATAAGCGGAGTGACAATATAGATCCTTGATGTCCTCCTTTCCCAGTTTAAAACCAGTCTGTTGTTCCCTGTCTGGTTCTAAATGTTGCTTGTTGACCTGCATACAGATTTCTCAGGAGGTAGGTAAGATGGTCTGGTATTCCCATCTCTTGAAAGATTTTTCACAGTTTGTTATGATCCACACATTCAAAATATTTAGCGTAGTCAATGAAGCAGAATTAGATGTTTTTCTGGAATTTATCCAATATCAAAAATAGTTTATATAGGCTTAGTTTTAATATTTGACTTTAAAAGAGGAAACCCTGTTAAATAGACAAAAGAGTCTATTTTAGCAAGAATTACACCTGACCATTTTTATGCCTCTGGATGTTATCTGTAGGTTAAATACATATTTTTAAAATATTTGAGGTAAATATACTGTTCATAGGGATCTCAAGGCAAGAATACAGAAGTGGTTTGCCATTCCCTTCTCCATTGGACCACATTCTGTCAGACCTCTCCACCATGACCCAACAATCTTGGGTGGCCTCACATGGCATGGCTTAGTTTCACTGAGTTAGACAAGGCTGCGGTCTGTGTGATCAGACTGGCTAATTGTCTATTATTATAGTTTCAGTCTGTCTGCCCTGTGATGCCCTCTCTCAGTGCCTACGGTCTTACTTGGTTTCTTTTACCTTGGATGTGGGGTATCTCTTCACCGTTGCTCCAGCAAAGCATAGCTGCTGCTCCTTACCTTAGACTTAGCCACCGCCCAAGACCTTGGATGTGGGGTAGCTCCTCTTGGCTGCTCCTATGCCATCACAGTCGCCCAGTTGCCGTACAACTGCACTCATCTCACATGCTAGTAAAGTGATGCTCAAAATTCTCCAAGCCAGGCTTCAGCAATACNGCAGGAGAAAAAGAGGACGACAGAGGATGAGATGGCTGGATGGCATCACTGACTCAATGGCCATGAGTCTGAGTGAACTCTGGGAGTTGGTGATGGACAGGGAGGCCTGATGTGCTGTGATTCATGGGGTCGCAAAGAGTCGGACATGACTGAGCGACTGAACTGAACTTAAGTTTTGAGCCTTTAGATTTCTCATCTGGATTCTTTTTCTTCAGACTGTCTCACAAGGTTTCGTTCACGGTGTCAGCCATTATTCAGGCCCACAAGGAAGCTCAAGTGGGGAAGAATCAGCTTCTATTCTCACATAGTCGTTAGCAGGATTCAGTTCCTTGTAGGTTGTTGTTCTGAGAGCCGAGGCTCTCACATGAATATTCTTTGATGAATATTGACCGGAAGCCACTCTTCGTTCTTTGTCACTTGGGCTCCTCCATCTGGCAGCCTGCTTCACCAAATCCAGCAAGAGAGAGAGACCGCTAGTGAGATGAAAGTCATGATCTTACTTGTCTAATCATAGAAATAACATCTCATTACCTTTTCTGTATTCTGTTCATTAGAAGAAAGTCACTAGGTTAACCCATGCTCAAGGGTAAGGAATTACACAAGAGTGTGAGTATCAGGAAGCAAGGATCACTAGGAACCATTTTAGAGTCAGCCCTTCAGAAATTCTACCCTTTCACAAGGACCTGGTGAAGAGGAAATTCAGAGTCAACAGATTCTGAGGGAAGAAGCTGGTTCTGGAAGAAATGTGGTTAATCCATTAAGGATATGCTTAGAGAACAAACTTGTACAATGAGGCCCCTCCCGATGGACTATTTGGATGAAAATGTCAACTCTTCTCTATTTTCTCTAAAACTAGACCTGGGTGACTACCTTTTGTTACAATTCAGTATAATTGAAATATAGGGCAGGTGTGTATGAGTGCTTGAGCTACCCACGTGGTTGTAGTGGTAAGGAATTTGCCTACCAATGTAGAAGATAAAGAGACACAGTTTCAGTCTCTGGGCTGGGAAGATTTCTTGGAGAAGGAAATGGCAACCTACTCCAATATTCTTGCCTGGGAAATACCATGGATAGAAGAGTCTGGTGGGTTACAGTCTATGGAGTAGCAAAGAGTGGGACATGACTTAGCGACTGAGCACATTTTCATTTATGCAAGTTCTTTCTGTCCATCACTTCATATTTAGAAGGCTTTTTATTCATTGGCTATATACTTGCACTTTTTAAGCAAGATGCTATCTTTCCATTGCACTTATGAATGAGATATTTTTCAGTATTTTTTCCATTATAAATAATTACCGTTGGTAGGAGGTAACTGCCTTCATTAAAAGTAATAGTGTTTATTAATTTTAATAATTTTTGAATTATTTATTTATAGCTGGTATAAATGTTATCACCAAAGACTCATGTTTATTTATATTCTGTCTTAAGACTTTAAGTTAAAATTAAAATTTCTGAAAAAAATGCACTTTAAAGTTTTTTATAGAAGGGGCAACTCAGATTAAATGAAGATTCTATTCATTAAGAACAAATTATTTAGCCAATACTACTTGAAATAATTTTATTATTATAAAGTAGATGAATTCAGTGGTATTCACGTAAGCATTCAAGTGATGCTTAGATCCAGCTATCCTTCAACTTTGTTTCTGGAATCCTAAATTCATTTGCACAAACCAGAGACAAATTGCTGTACCATAAAGTAAAGTTTTGGTTTAGGAAGTAAAGAGCAGTAAGTTCCATTTCTTAATTGCAAACTATTGATGGTGATTCTTGTTAATTGCTACATTAAGCTCATATTTTATTTTGAAACTATTTTTGGGTCAAATATGGGATTTAATTTTGGGAAAGATATATTTACATCCTTCCACTCAAGCTTCCATTTTAACAGAACTTTTTCCTTTTGATCTGTTTATAATTTTAAATTCTATATGTGACTATTTGTATATATGGCTTACCTCCCATACCAGAGTCCACACTTCTTGCAAGGTGAGTCCCAAAGAGCTAGAAAAGTGTCCTGCACACAATTTGTGTTCAACAAAAATTGGTAGAAAGAATGAAATGAATATAATGCAATGTTTCCAGATTATTTCATTGATAACTATTTAAGTTTAAAGTTGCTGTTTAGATCTACATTATGTTTAATGAACCATGTTTTACCTTCTTTAAACAAAGAAAATGCATTAACCTTTCTTCTCATTCCATAAACCTGGTACTTAATAGCTCATTTCTGCCTTTGTAAAAAGTAGGATTAGATAGTCATTTGAATGAGCTCCAAGTTTTCTTGTGCTAAATATGACAGCATTGAATATCTTTGTACTTCTCTGATTCACTCACACCATGGAGATGTAATTTGGCAAGTAGTAATTTCCAGAGTAATAAACAAAATGAGAATTCAGAAGTCTGCAAGGCATACACTGATGAAAATGACACTTTTTTTTTTTAATTCATGCAAGTTAGTTTTCTCTGTAAAAAATATACTCCAGGAATTTGGTTTGACACTTACAATAAATTTCCTCTTGATATCATTAACACTGAAATATATTTTATCAAGTATTTCACCTAAAAATACATGAATACCTATTTGTAACTTGGGTTAAATATGCTATTGGAATCTACCAAGATTTCCCCCTTATTTTGATTTTACATATTTAAATAAGGTATCAGTGAAATTACAAACATTTCATTTATGCAATTTACCTAATAGTTTTTTAAATTACAGGTAAAAATGTACTCACAGGGAGAAATAAATATGCTAGAAATAAAGCAACGTCAAAATGACAAGAATGCCCGTATGTGAGCATATAATTTCTGTTTAATTTTAAGCTGTATTTGAATCCAGTAACAGAAGAGTTGTAGACATTTTTAACAGTAAACTTTGGTCAAAATAATTACATCTTTTCTGTTTACTATTTCCAAAATTTTGAAGAGAAAATCTCATAAAAAACATTTTGAACTGGGACTTATACATAGGATTTTAATATCTATATGTCTTAAAGACTTAATTTGCCTATTGCCTACATGTTGATTCATTAATTCAAGCACGTTTCAATTCAGTTTCATTCAGTCACTCAATCATGTCCGACTCTTTGCGATCCCATGGACTGAAGCACACTAGGCATTCCTGTCCATCACAGCTCTCTGAGTTTACTCAAACTTATCTCCATTGAGTTGATGATATCATCCAACCATCTCATCCTCTGTTGTCCCTTTCTTTTCCTGCCTTCAATCTTACCCAGAATCAGGGTCTTTTCAAATGAGTCAGTTCTTCACATCAGGTGGCTAAAATACTTGAATTTCAGCTTCAACATCATTCCTTCCAATGAATACTCAGGACTGATCTCCCTTAGGATGGACTGGTTGGATCTCTTTGCAGTCAAGGGACTCTCAAGAGTCTTCTCCAACATCACAGTTCAAAAGCATCAGTTCTTTGGTGTTCACCTTTCTTTACAGTCCAACTCTCACATCCATACATGGCCACTGGAAAAACCATAGCCTTATCTAGACTGATCTTTGTTGGCAAAGTAATGTCTCTGCTTTTTAATATGCTGTCCAGGTTGGTCATAATGTTTCTACCAAGGAGCAAGCATCTTTTAATTTCATAGCTGTAGTCACCATCTGCAATGATGTTGGAGACTCAGATAATAAACTCTGCCACTGTTTCCACTGTTTCCCCATCTATTTGCCAANTCTTTGTTGGCAAAGTAATGTCTCTGCTTTTTAATATGCTGTCCAGGTTGGTCATAATGTTTCTACCAAGGAGCAAGCATCTTTTAATTTCATAGCTGTAGTCACCATCTGCAATGATGTTGGAGACTCAGATAATAAACTCTGCCACTGTTTCCACTGTTTCCCCATCTATTTGCCAAGAAGTGGTGGGACCAGATGCCATGATCTTAGTTTTCTGAATGCTGAGCTTTAAGCCAACTTTTTCACTCTTCTCTTTCACTTTCATCAAAATGCTCTTTAGTTCTTCACTTTCTGCCTTAAAGGTGGTGTCATCTGCATATCTTAGGTTATTGATATTTCTCCCAGCAATCTTGGTTCCAGCTTGTGCTTCATCCAGCCCAGTGTTTCTCATGATGTACTCTGCATATAAGTTAAATAAGCAGGATGACAATATACAGCCTTGACGTACTCCTTTTCCTATTTGGAACCACTCTGTTGTTCCATGTTTAGTTCTAACTGTTGCTTCCTGACCTGAATACAGGTTTCTCAAGAGGCAGGTCAGGTCATATAGTATTCCTATCTCTTTCAGAATTTTCCACAGTTTATTGTGATCCACACAGTCAATGACTTTGACATAGTCAATAAAGCAGAAATAGGTGTTTTCCTGGAATCTCTTGCTTTTCTGATGATTCAGCAGGTGTTGGCTATTTGATCTCTAGTTCCTCTGCCTTTCTAAATCCAGCTTGAGCACCTGAAAGGTCATGGTTCACGTATTGTTGAAGCCTGACTTGGAGAATTTAGAGCATTTCTTTACTAGTGTGACCCTCTCCCCTTATTGAACTTTTGCTATTTATGAATTATATGGCAATATTATCAATATCTTAAACAGAGTAAAGAAGAAGAGTGTCGGGGCTGGGAAAACTGTGTATAAAGCTGGAAATAAGCTTTGAGCTGGTTTATATGACACAGTGGAAGGCAATATCCAGGAGGCAGCCTCTCATAGTTCCCAGGAACTTCACCTTTGAATCAAGCAAACCAGGGTTAAGTTTCTGATTTGCTGTCTATTAGCTGTGTTGCAAATGATTATTTACTGCATATCTCAGCTGTTTTGTGTAAATATGACAAAACATATCACATTTGATAGTTCTAAAGACTTCCATGGTGGCTGAGATGGTAAAGTGTCTGCCTACAATGCGGGAGACCTGGGTTCAATCCCTGTGTCAGGAAGATCTCCTGGAGAAGGAAATGGCAACCCACTCCAGTATTCTTACCTGGAAAATCCCATGGATGGCGGGGCCTGGTAGGCTACAGTCCATTGGATCACAAGGAGTCAGATAGACTGAGTGACTTCACTTTTCACTTTGATAGTTCTAAAGCTTAAACATTTTATATTTAAGGATTTCTTAAGCCTCAGTGACTACTCTGTGTTACTTTGCTGATAATGATGAATCTACTCATGAAAATAGAAATGGCTTTGATTTTGCTGCCAATGATTTTTCCATTAGGGTAATTGGGCTTCCCTTGTGGCTCAGAGGTTAAACCATCTACCTTCAATGCGGGAGAGCTGGGTTCAATCCCTGGGTCAGGAAGATCCCCGTGAGAAGGAAAATGGCAACTCACTCCAGTACTCTTGCCTGGAGCATCCCATGGATGGAGGAGCCTGGTGGGTCCGCAGGGTCACAAAGAGTCTCGGACACGACTGAGCGAGCAACTTAACTTACTCATTAGGATAACCAGAGGCAATTTCTGGTGGGGGTGAGTGGTGGTGTCAGATTCTGAGGCAGTATTAAAATTTACAAGTATTTTAGAACAAGTATTTTAGGGATATATGGAAGAATAAATGGTAAGAAAATATACAGATGCTGAAAAATTGTCAGGCAACATGCAGGTAAGATCCCAAGCTGGGAGATGGACTACCTTATTATCTAGGGAATGTTCAGCTAAGTCCTCCTATGGGCTCAAAGTAAAAATCTGAGGAATTCTATTTTCTAGGAACAAGTCTGCTGTATCTGTCATGTCCAGTAATTGGGAAAAAACCTTACATGTAGCTTGGCTATAATGGATTTTAGAGTAGAGCAGTTGGGACCCATATGTGGGACAAGAAGCAATAGTTAGAACTGACAATGGAAGAACTGACTGGTTCAAAGTTGGGAAAGGAGTACAAGGTTGTATATTATCACCCTGCTTATTTAACTTCTATGCAAGTATAGGATGTGAAATACCAGGCTGGATGAATCACAAGCTGGACTCAAGATTGCCAGGGGAAATATCAATAATGTCAGATATGCAGATGACACCACTCTAATGGTAGAAAGCAAAGAGGTACTAAAGAATCTCTTAATGAGGGTAAAATATGAGAGTGAAAAAGCTAGTTTAAAACTCAACATTCAAAAAACTCAGAGTTTGGCATCTCGTCCCATCACTTCATGGTAAATAGAAGGGAACAAAGTAGAAACAGTGACAGATTTTATTTTCTTGGGCTCCAAAATCACTGCAGACAGTGACTGCAGCCATGAAATTAAAAGATGGTCCTTGGAAGGAAAGCCATGACAAACTTAGACAGTGTATTGAAAAGCAGGAACTTAACTTCACCAACAAAGGTCTATAAAGTCAAAGATGTATTTTTTTCATAGTCATATATGGTTGTGAGAGTTGGACTACAAAGAAGGCTAAGCACTAAAGAACTGATGCTTTTGAGCTGTGGTGTTGTAGAAGATTCTTGACAGTCTCCTGGACTGCAAGGAGATCAAATCAGTCAACCCTAAAGGTAATCAATCCTGAATATTCATTGGAAGGACTGATGGTGAAGCTGAGGCTCCAATACTTTGGCTACCTGATGAGAAGAGCCGACTCACTGGAAAAGACCCTGATACTGGGAAAAATCAAAGGCAAAAGGAGAAGGGAGTGGCAGAAGATAAGATGGTTAGATAGCATCACTGACTCAGTGGATTTGAATTTGAACATAACCTGGGAGACAGTGAGGACAGGGCAGAAATCTATATCTTTTTCATAAACAATTGAGCGGTCATTTTTATGTTAGTCATGAAAAACCAAGCAGTGTCTTCTCAAAATGAGGTTGCTGGTGTGCTGCTGTCCATGGGGTTGCAAAGAGACATGACTTAGTGATGGAACAATAGCAACAGTTGGGACTCTGGTTAATTATGATCCCTGTAGTTGAAAGACTGCAAGGCTCATTTCCTTTGGTGGACCCCCACTTAGAAGAAGTGTGCTCGATGAATGCAAGTTGGCACAGAATAAGTAATCAGGCTATTTAGGAGAAGCAAAAGATGACTACTTATGGGTTTCATTTTATAGTGATCCTAGAAGAGTAGCATACTCACTCATTTTATACTCAATATTTAACCCATTTCTGTTGAACCAAATTCAAACCTATATCCAGTAATTGCACATTCTCTCCAAAGTATCCCTTAGAGTTGTATAATATATTTTAGTTTAGAAAAACAGTTATATCATTTACCTTTGCTATTTGAATGCCATAAAACCTATGAAACTGACGGTGGACAGGATGTCACTTGAGGAAACCAAGACTCAGTGAGCATCTGGGTAGGGACAAGGATTGGTGAGTGGAAGGTCTGGGCCATCAGAGACTTGCCTTAACTCTAAGCTTGGTGTTACCAGTGGTCCATTCTTTCTACTAGCTGCAGTCCTCCAAAAATGCATTGTATGGCAGCGATCAGGTTTTAAAGATATCTTCAACAGGCTATATTTTCAGTTGAGGTGGTGATGGTCAAAAGAGGGGGAAGAGTCAAAGACAGTTTTCAGATCTGTGTGACAGACAGAATAAGATACAAGTAAATAGTAAATAGTTCATATGGGCTTCCCTGGTAGCTCAGAGGTTAAATTGTCTGCCCGAAATGCAGGAGACCAGGGTTCAATCCCTGGGTCAGAAAGATCCCCTGGAGAAGAAAATGGCAACCCACTCCAGTACTCTTGCCTGGAGAATCCCATGGAGGGAGGAGCCTGGTGGGCTACAGTCCATGGGGTCACAAAGAGTCGGACAGGACTGAGCGAATTCACTTCGCTTCACTTAAAATAGTTCATATGCTTATGTCCCTCAGTGGGATCAATTTGTAGACTCTTTATTTGGTGGTGGTGGTTTAGTCACTAAGTCATGTCCAGTTCTTTGCAATCCCATGGACTTTAGCATGCCAGGCTCCTCTGTCCATGGGATTTCTCAGGCAAGAATACTGGAGTGGGTTACCAATTTCCTTCTTCAGGGGATCGTCCTGATTTAGGGATTTAATCTGTGTCTCCAGCGTTGCAGACAGACCTTTTTTTTTTTTTTCTTTTTTTAACCACTGAGCCACCAGGTGTTTCCTAGATTCATCAAAAGTGGGGTTTTATTGAAGCCAGCAGGAAGAAGTGCATTTGTTCTGGGAACAAAAATAGATCAGGTGTGCAGGTGAAGTCTCTTTCTAGGATTTCAGAGCTTGTTATTTCACGTTTGAAAATCAGCGTAATCAAACAAAATACATTCCTGTTGCTGCTGCTGCTGCTGCTACGTCATCTCAGTTGTGTTGGACTCTGTGCGACCCCAGAGATGGTAGTCCACCAGGCTCCCCTGTCCCTGGGATTCTCCAGGGAAGAACACTGGAGTGGGTTCCCATTTCCTTCTCAAATACATTCCTGCTGCTGCTTCTAAGTCACTTTAGTCGTGTCTGAATTGTTATACAAATATGTAATTTCAGTGCAATTGATGTCAGCTTTGAAAATCACCAGAACAGTGTAGCTACTCACGATGGAACCAGACTCAAGTAGCAAATCAATCCTATAGACTATAAACCTTAGCTACAAGTTGATATATATTTATTTGCATATAACAAAATAACTTGGAGAAGGTGAAGGCGATGGCACCCCACTCCAGTACTCTTGCATGACAAATCCCATGGATGGAGGAGCCTGGTAGGCTGCAATCCATGGGGTCACTGGGAGTCAGACCCGACTGAGCGATTTCACTTTCACTTTTCACTTTCATGCATTGGAGAAGGAAATGGCAATCCACTCCACTGTCCTTGCCTGGAGAATCCCGGGGATGGGGGAGCCTGGTGGGCTGCTGTCTGTGGGGTCACACAAAGTCAGACTCGACTGAAGTGACTTAGCAGCAGCAAACAAATAACTAAGCAGCAACAAAATAACTAAGTGTATAAAGATCATTTAAAGCTTCTTTTTAATCCACTTCTATTCACTGGATGGAAATATTTTGATATAGATTAACAAGAGAACTTGATACTATTTACATATACCAGAGATATTCAAATAGGTCATGGTGTAGAGACTTTCTCATGCCTTCTATAAAGCTGGAAAACACACATAAGATTTGAAAATAAATGTCATTTTGGTTTCATATTTGTCTATTATGAAAATAACAGTAGGAGCTAATTTGGAAAATTTTAAACTTTCTCTGGAGGTTTCACAAATATGTTGTCTTGCCTCAATCTGAGTTAAGTAAATTTTTTGTTGTTGTTGTTTTGATAGCATAATCTATTTATTGTCAAGTTTTCTGTTAAAATATAATCTCTACATTTTAAAAAACTTCAAATCGGGACATGAGTCCAGCTCAAGATTCAACTTATCCATCATCAGAAAACAAGTGACACTAATGAACACATTTGTTTGGATTCTGCTTCTATTTCTAGAGTCTGTTACCTTCATAGGACTCATTAGTGTCTGCTTGTAAGAGATAATATGCTTGAATCATACAAATCTTGTATTTCATAAGCAGAAACTCAGATTCATTCATTATTGGTGAAGAATTAAAATTACTGTAGATATGTAATATTCTTCTTAAAAATACATTATGTAGTTGACAAATAGAATTACAGATAGGACTGCCTTTCCATCTGGACACGATAGCAAGACATGTATCAAATATAAAATGCTCACATGTGAGGATACAGTAAGTCCCCTACGTACAAAAAAGTCCCAGGCCAAGAGCACATTCATAAGTCCAATTTGTTCATAAGTCCAACAAAGTTAGTCTAGATACCCAACTAACACCATCAGCTATATAGTACTGTACTGTAATAGATTTATAATACTTTTCACACAGATAATATATAAGAAACAACATAAAAAATAAAACATTTTTAATCTTAGAGTACAGTAGTACAGTACAACAACTGGCCTCCAGGGCTGGCATCTAGTGAACAGGCAAGAAGAGCCTGTCTCCCACTTCACATGCAATAGGGTCTGAAGCCATTTTAAGTAGATATTTTTTTTAATAAAAGGTTGACGGCAGGAAGGTGAGTGACCTTGGAAACACATTACATGTTTCTATATTATATGCATAAGTAGCATAAAATATAGAGGGAGAGGGGGTGGGAGGTGCTATAGCTGAAGGATTATCAACAATAGGAGATGGAGGGCAAGATGCAATTTCACTCACACCTGACATTGATGTAACACATATTTGCATTTTTGAAAGTTCATACCTTGAAGGCTCATATGTAGGAAACTTACTGTATTTACAAATCACCATATGGCTCCAACTACATTTCTGACTTTTTTATACAGGTTAAACTTGTTCAAAGATATTTGCTACTTATGCCCTATGTAAGGATCATATGCAGAGATTCCTAGGATTTAAAGAAACACATGCCTGCCTACTGGAAGGTTTGTAGTCTACTTGTTAGGACCACACAGGCTCCTTGGCTGGTAGAAGATTACTGCTTTCCTCCCAACTCCAACCACCAATTATGATGGGAGCTGGCCTGTTCTTACATGATCCTGCCCTTCTGGTCACAATTGATTGGAGCAGTACTAAGCAATCACCTGAAACAGCCAGTCACAGTTCTTCCACAGTACTTTGAAATGGATCTGGGAAAAAAAACCAGTTTATATCTCCCTGATGGAAGAAGTTGTAAAATGGGAAATTCCTAACCAAAGTGTCAACAGCCCATCCATTGCCAAGTGGAGAAAGCTGGTGTGTAGTGGGAGAAAATAAAACCAGCTAAGAGAAGTAAAAACCAAAAGAGAGATGAAGTCCTGGTAAATTGTTCCTTGTTTCAGGATTCCCGAGGCCTCCCTGTATTCCTCCCAACTCTCCTTGTTATTTAGTTGTCCTGCTCTTTTTTGTAATTTCATTATGTCAGCTACCATGAGATCTTTCCATTAAATACCCACTTTTCATAAACTACTTAAATATGAATCTCAGACACCTGTCAAAAATCTAGTGACTCAAGTTTTTCCCAACCCAAATAATAAATATGGCTTGGTAAGCCAGCCTATTTTTTTATAGAGCAAATTCAGCATTACACTGATACTCTGTTAGATCAACCACTGTAATGGACCACTGTAACTCAAATAGATCATGGCGTAGAGACTTTCTCATGCCTTCTATAAAGCTGGAAAACACACAGAAGGTTTGAAAATAAATGTCATTTTGGTTTCATATTTGTCTATTATGAAAATAACAGTAGGAACTAATTTGGAAAATTTTAAACTTTCTCTGGAGGTTTCACAAATATGTTGTCTTGCCTCAATCTGAATTAAGTAAAATTAATAAACACATAAACTCACACACTGCCTGATTCCATGGATGTTCTTGCCAGCTGTTGTGACTTTATTGAATAATACATTATCAGTGTAATAGTGTATTTGTGATGATGAATTGCACTGTTACATAATTAGAGCAATAGTGTCCTGATGATATATTAACTCAATAACCCAGTAGCAGGCAGAAGCAAATTATTTTAGCAATTCTGATTCCACATGATTATTTTTAAGTTCATTGTGAAAACATTTAAGTTGTTTGTACTATAATAGCTCAACAAAACATATTTTTATCCAATGCTTCCATTTTACAATTGAGAATCATTCCTGAATTGGGATAAAGAATGTAATGCAGTCCTGGCTTAACTCTATTTCTAATTTTCTAAACCTGAACAGCTATTCTGAAGCTAAATTTTCCCATCTGAAAAGTGGAGGTAATAACTGTTTTCTTATAGTTTTATTATAAGGATAAAGTAAGTTTTGGAGTTTGAGAGAATTTATAAATAAAGATGTAAATATAAGATAATTTAGTGCTTCTGGCTTATGGCATGGATTTGTATCTGGCTCTAGAACTTGCTAGCTGTATTATCTTGGGGAAACTGATTAACGTCACTGTGCCTCAGTTTTGTCATCTTTAAGAATATCTACTTAGGATGTTATGCAATTTAATTGAGAAAAACATTTATCATTTCTTAGAATAATCCCTCTTCAATGTAAATGTTCATTAAAAAAAATATTTTAAGTGTGTGACAGAATATCTTGGTCACCATAAAGATTAATTTCATGTGTCAGTTTGGGCCATGAGGTACCCAGATATTTGTTCAAATATTTGGCTGGGTGTTTCTATGAAGGTGTTTTTGAATGAGTTTAACACAAATCAAATGACTGACTAAAGCCAATGGCTCTCCCTAATGTGGATGGGCCTCTCCCAATCAGCTAAAAGCCTGCATGGAACGAAATGCTGACCCTCACCTAAATAAGGGCTTCCCAGGTGGTACTAGTATTAAAGAACCTGCCAGTGCTGGAGACGTAAGAAATATGGGTTCAATCCATGGGTCGGGAAGATCCCCTGGAGAAAAGCATGACAACCCATTCCAGTATACTTGCCTGGGGAATCCCAAGGACACAAGAGCCTGTGGGGGCTACAGTCCATAAGCTTGCAAAGAGTCAGACATGGCTCAGTGACTTAGCAAGCACATTTGAATAAGAGAAAACTCCTTTTGCCTATTTTAATGCCAGAATTTTTTTTTCCCCTATCTTTGAACTTGAACTGAAACAGTGACTCTTCCTGGCTTTTGAGCCTGTCAGTTGCAAACTAGATCTAAACAATCAGCTTTCCTGGATCTTTATTTTGTGAACTGAAGATCTTGGACTTTGTCAACCTCCTTAACTGCATGAGGCAATTCCTTATGCTATTTTTATCTATCTGTCTATCTATTTATCTATATCTGTTTCTCTGTGTATCTATCAATATATATTTATAGATATAAAGATATATATATATATATATATATATATATATATTTACCTACCTATTTTATAGTCAGCCATCCACATCCAGGGATTCCAGATCCACAGATTCAACCAACCACAGATTAGCAAACACCTCATGTTTGTAGATATAGAACCTTTGGGTCAGAGGGCCTTTAGCATTGTGCCATTGTATATAAGGTACTTGTGTATCCACAGATTTTGGTATATGTGATGGGTTCTGAAACCAATCCCATATATCCTATTTGTTCTGTCTTATTAGAGAATCCTAGTGTATTCATAGATGTGTTTCCAGCAGCTATCATGATAAAGATTTTGCTTCACACAATGAACACAAAGCTAAGCTGAACATAAATGGTAACAAAATATGGTATTGAAAATTACATTATATTATTCTTACAATTTTAGAATTTAAATAATGACTCTAAAATGAACTACATATTTGTTATAGGGTCAAATAGTTTAATAAATTAATTTTCTGTTTTTCATGAAGCACCTGAGTAGAGTCAAATTTATATCTTTTTGCCCCACATCTGATTGAATTTTATGTCATATATAGAGAAGGCCACAGACAGATAATTATTAGATAACTCTTCAGTTCAGTTCAGTCTCTCAGTCATGTCTGATTCTTTGTGACCCCATGGATTGCAGCATGCCAGGCCTCCCTGTCCATCACCAACTCCTGGAGTCTACTCAAATTCATGTCCATCAAGTTGGTGATGCCATCCAACCATCTCATCCTCTGTTGTCCGCTTCTCCTGCTGCCTTCAATTTTACCCAGCATCAGGGTCTTTTCAAAGGAGTCAGTTCTTCACATCAGATGGTCATATTTTTGTAAATTACAAGTGATGCAGTTGAAACTCCAATACTTTGGCCACCTCATGTGAAGAGTTGACTCATTGGAAAAGACCCTGATGCTGGGAGAGACTGGGGGCAGGAGGAGAAGGGGACGACAGAAGATGAGATGGCTAGATGGCATTACCGACTCAATGGACATGAGTTTGGGTCCTAACAGAAGCAGAAAATATTAAGAAGAGGTGGCAAGAATACACAGAGGAATTGTACAAAAAGGATCTTCATGACCTGGATAATCATGATGATGTGATCACTCATCTAGAGCCAGACATCCTGGAATGTGAAGTCAAGTGGGCCTTAGAAAGCATCACTAGGAACAAAGCTAGTGGAGGTGATGGAATTCCAGTTGAGCTATTCTAAATCCTAAAAGATGATGCTGTGAAAGTGCTGCACTCAATATGCCAACAAATTTGGAAAACTCAGCAGTGGCCACAGGACTGGAAAAGGTCAGTTTTTATTCCAATCCCAAAGAAAGGCAATGCAAAAGAATGCTGAAACTATGGCACAATTGCACTCATCTCACATGCTAGTAAAGTAATGCTCAAAATTCTCCAAGCCAGGCTTCAGCAATATGTAAACCGTGAACTTCATTCAAGCTGGTTTTAGAAAAGGCAGAGGAACCAGAGATCAAATTGCCAATATCCTCTGGATCATAGAAAAAGCAAGAGAGTTCCAGAAAAACATCTATTTCTGCTTTATTGATGATGCCAAAGCCTTTTACTGTGTGGATCACAATAAACTGTGGAAAATTCTGAAAGAGAGGGGAATACCAGATCACCTGACCTTCCTCTTGAGAAATCTGTATGCAGGTCAGGAAGCAATAGTTCGAACTGGACATGGAACAATAGACTGGTTCCAAATAGGAAAATGAATACATCAAGGCTGTATATTGTCACCCTGCTTATTTAACTTCTATGCAGAATACATCATGAGAAATGCTGGACTGGGAGAAACACAAGCTAAAACAAGAAAGGCAGAGCATTGCCTTGTTTGACCTCAGCTAGATATATATCAATAGAGGACTCCAAATTTTCACTCTACACATGTCTGTGAAAATGACTTTGAGGTTAAATGCAGAATCCATAAATAAAAAGGATCCGTTCAACATTTGAAGGATATCTAATACTTCAATATTTCTATTAGTATCTTGTGTATTTAAGTTGAGAATTCTTAAGGGCATTGAACATAAATTTTAAATCAAACTGTTATTGTTCAGTCACTAAGTCATGTCTGACTCTTTGCAACCCCATGGACTGCACTGTGCCAGACTTCCCTGTCCTTCACTATCTCCTGGAGATTGCTTAGACTCATGTGTATTGAGTTAGTGATGCCATCCAACCATCTTATCCTCTGTCACCCCATTCTCCTCCTGCCCTCAGTTTTTACCCAGCAGAGAAAACTGTTAGAATAAAACTGTTCTCCCAAGTAAGAAAACTAAGAATCTGTAACAGTTGTAGTGGCACAGATGCAAATGAGTTCATTAGGAATAACACATTGCAAGAAGTTGCTAGAAGAGTAATTTTGAGCAAGTAAAATATAAATGAGATTTAAAATTATAAAGTATTGAAGTCTGGAAACAAAAGAGAATCCCAGAACATGGGAAAATTTTCATGGTTTAGATTGCATATTTTTTATTGGTTCAAAATAAATAGTTTTCATAAAGAAAAATGGCTGCACTGTGAGCATGTGGAATCTTAGTTCCCTGATCAAGGATTGAACCCCTTCTTTGTAAGTGTGGACGCTTAACCACTGGACTGACTGGGAAGTCCCCAAATGGAGTTTTATATCCAAGAACATTCCTAGCAGAAACCGAAATCTAATTATTCTAGTTCACTGTATTAAATATGTAAAGTGAAGGTAGAAATCTATGTCTTTTTCATAAACAACTGAGCAACTCATTTTTATGTTAGTCATGAAAAACCAAGCAGTGTCTTCTCAAAATGAGGTTGAAGCCATGCTTAAAAACTATTACTATGTCCTGTAACTTAAGTTAAAAACTCCTTGAAGTAGGAGGTATGGGAGGATGTTTACATGTTAATAACTATTGAATGAAAAAAAATGCTTCCTTATTACCAAATAATAATAGTAAGGGTAGAATATTATAAGGGGGCTTTCCTAGGTGGCTGTAATGGTAAAGAATCCACCTACCAATGAGGAGACCTAAGAAGCACAGGTTTGATCCCTGGGTCAGGAAGATCCCCTAGAAGAGCATGCAACCCACTCCAATATTTTTGCTTGGAGAATCCTATGGACAGAGAGGAACCTGGCAAGCTAGAAGTGACTTACACACTCATACACTAACATGCACTAGACATATTTGGCTTCAAAACTCATCACCACAACTGTGAAGGTGAGTGATTGCAACTTTATAACTGTATTTCACTGAGCTTCCTTTTCCTCCTACATAGCTGGGTATAAGATGGAATGGTGATTACAGCTATTAGTCCTTGTGGAACATTACCTGCCTTAGAGTCCCAGTTCTGCCACAAGTGCTGTTTGGAAAAGGTACTATCTTCTCAAAATGCACCTTCTTCTTATATTTCAAGAATGCAATGTATAAGTCCAGATTCAGTTGCAAATAGACTCTGTTTAACTAAATTTAACAAATAATTTATGCTAGAGAGTTTTTAGAAACATTAAAAAGGCTGAGTAAACAGACTCTATCCTAGTCTGAACAGAATGCAATTTCCAATTGGGCCACAGTTCCCAAAGTCTGGCCAAAGCACCCTCTGGTGCAACTGTGAAGGTAGCCAACTCACAGAGATGCCAAGTGATAAATAGTTTAAATTTTTTTGAGCCAAGCACACTGATATGTATTGGACATTGTAGAAAATACTACAGTTAAACTATTTTGACCTATTTTAAAAATGGAATATAATATGAATGCTGAAGATTACATCTATGAACATAAATTTTAAATTCCAGTATCTCTTTGAGAAAAAAACAAAACTTACTGAGCTACTAAGGGCACTTTGAACCAACAGTTTTTGGAAGCTTTAGTCATTGGATATTAAAGAGCTCATAGGATCATTGGGAAGGTTGGATAAATGGGCTCTATGCTGAGCTTCCAAAAATGTTCACAAAGCTACCATGCATAAAATGTCCAAGCCACCAATGAAACTACTTACTGTCCCCTTCCAAATTGGTAAACTGTCAGTAAAGCTGTTTGCCTCAGAACCTGTTCACCATGGCTAAAATTCACATGATTGCCTCTCTCCCCACTTAGTTCTAAGTTTCAGTTTCACATGAATGCATCAGATTGGTGGACTCTAAATCCTGTCTAGCTCACAATATTTAGTCAGGTTTAAGAAGCACTTTATTAGCAAACCAGTCACCTAGAATAAAATCTTGCCTCTATATCAGGTAATTTGAATATGGACAGGACCCCAACAGATTGGCAGATGGATATTGAAGCTTAGATGATAGCAGAGGGTGATGCACTGATGTGGCAAAAAGAGCAGAGGTTGTCCTGGGGACCAAGTTCCAAGGGCAGAACCTTAGGCAGGAAAACAAAGTCAATTTAAAGAACCTGATAATTGTATAGCAAAAGTGCTCAGTGGTCTTTATTGAAATGTAAGTCAATGATGTGGTTATGAAGAACAAGGCAAAAAATGAAAAATGCATGTCCTAGAAAGCAGTAGGGCAGGTTTGAGGTCAAGCCTTGAACTATTCTGATTTCTGGCATCCTTTGCTAATAATCAGATTAAGTCCTGAGCTGACAGGAGAAAGTTATATGACATCAGTTTAAGATATTGGAAGTCTTGAAATGAAGTGGGTAGAGTAAGAAATACTTTGTAACTTTTTTCTTTAAAAAAAAATTTATTTATTTATTTTAATTGGAGGCTAATTACTTTACAATTATGTCATGGTTTTTGCCATACATTGACATGAATCAGCCATGAGTGTACATGTGTTCCTCATCCTGAACACCCTCCCCCGCCTCTCTCTCCATTCCATCCCTCAGTGTCATCCCAGTACACCAGCCCTGAGCACCCTGTCTCATGCATTGAACCTGGACTGGCGATCTGTTTCACATATGATAATATACATGTTTCAATGCTATTCTCTCAAATCATCCCACCCTCACCTTCTCCCACTTTGAAACTTGGCTTTTAGGCCTCTTTTCTATTTCTACAGAGAAGGCGATGGCACCCCACTCCAGTACTCTTGCTTGGAAACAGGATAAAAGGTGGGATTTTTCCCAGGACTCAGATCACTATTTATTTTGAAAATATGATATTTGTAACATATTCATTTTTAATGAGAAGATTAAGTTCAAGCAAAACTTCTAGATTAGCTTCAAGTATTCTACTTATGAAGAAACAAAAAGTTATTAATTTCCCAGAGCATTTTTTAATTTTCTTAAGTCTTCAAGTAGAAGCATTAAGAAACAATAATATTCCAAATTAATTTTATATTGTTTTTAATCTTCCAAAGTAGTAATGAATATTTCTCTCCCTTGAAATTGGCTTTAGCTTTAGGTATTAGACAGTCCATAAGATAAGGGACAAAAAAGTCTAAGAAAGGGGCACTTAACTAACTCTTAATTAGGAGCTAAATATTGACTACTAGTAATTACATTTGCAAGGCTTTTGAACAAATCACTTTTTGTCATACTATGAGAGAAATGTCTTCTTTGACTAAAATTTATAACTAGATATTTAATTCTTATTTCAAAGAGATAATACTTTATTTATCAAGACTTCCATGGATTCCAGGAACCTTTTTATTTTGTTTTTTAAATTTATTTTATTTTATCTACTTATTTATTTTTAGTGTGTCTATTTATTTATTTAGAAAGAGGTTATCTTTGACCACATGCCATTTAGATGAGCATTTGGTCAAAGGAGCTGAGTCCAAAATTCTAGTTAGTATCTCTTACCCCCTGATCTTTGGTAGCTGAATATGTTTACTAAGAACTTTCTAGTTATTTAATATATTCAGCTTGTCCATGTTCACAGTATTCACTTTTCTTCCTTTGTCTATGCTTTCTTGACTTAGTGAATTGTTCAAATAAATGAGTAATTGCCAAAGCCACACACAATTGTGACTAATGTAATCTCACTCTCATGATGAAGGTATACTCTGTTCAACTTGCCACGGGAATATATTTTTGTGTTACTTGACAATTAGTGTGAGAGTCCTTGTCTGTTATTAACTCAAGAAATATCCCTCCAGGTCTACATGCCTGTTTGAGGAGAGAGCAAACATGACATAGTCAGCTATTTAAAAAAAATTGAGATCAAAGAGTTACAACTGTAACCTTTAACATAAATGCCTTGAGCCTCTTACCCTTGCTGTTTCCTCTGTAGCTTCTTTTCATAACCAGTGTCTTTCTTGTTATTCAGGTATCACTCAAAAGTACCCTCTCAGTTAAACCTCCTTTGAACATCTAACTTATATTATAATGTCTTTGGTAATTTCTGCAAACCACTGAAATTATCTAATTCTTGCATTCATTTGTCCATGTCTGATTTTCTCTCTCTACAGCTCTGTGTCATTATAAGAACAAGAGTTTGATTTATTTTGTTCACTACAGTTTGCTAGCCATTAAGAAAAATGCCTGTTACATAAGAGGCATTTTATTATTATTTATTGAATGAATATGAATAAGAACATATTACTTGAACTCTCCCTGTTTCAATTCTCTCAACTTGATGACTGTGATAATCTCTCTATCACATGATGGTTGTGAGACTTCATCAAGATATCACATCTATGAAATATTACTATCAATGAGACTTGTGGCAGAGAAAATTGTCAAGTGAGTGTTTTTTTCTCCATTTCTGATTTACTGAATTTCTGAGAATAGAATAAGAAACTCAGTATTTTAAAATGACACTTCTGGGCTATTTTTATGTATGTTTGAGTTTGAGTACTGTTTCATGTACCTTGATACCTAGACTAATGACTCTTCTAGGAATAAAATTGTTTTACAAAAGTTTCAACTCTGTTAAATGGAAAAAAAAAACAACAAACCTCATAAACATGAGCTTTGAGATTTGTACCTATCCGTGTAACTTGCATGTGCTCCTTCTAAAGTGAACGTAAAATCAACTCTTAAAAAATGTTGAAATCTGTGAAAATCACTTACTTTGAAATTACTTTTTCTGAAACCTTTTCATTGCATATTCTTGCCTCAGGCAGCAAACTCTTCTATGTCCAGACCCACAGTGATACTTATCTTCTTTAAGGATTTTCTCTACTAAATTAGAAGCAAAACAAAATAAAAATCCTCTGGTCAGCCTTTTATAGTTGACATTTAAAAGATCGTTCTTAAGAGAAATGAGCATAGGTGAGTTAACATATACACATTTATGGTTTTTATCACTAAGAGTAAAATGTTAATAAATAGCTTTGTTTCAAAGAAATGAACTGCACTCACCAGCACACTGAAAGACAAATAATTCATTTTGCACGGAGGGCAGAAGTTTGGAGTTCTTATGAAATCAAATCAACACTAATCCTCAGCAAATGAAATCTAACTGTTTTTGAGAGAGTCTGAAGGGGATTTGATTTTGTCAAGAGAATGGAGATGTAGGCAAGGACTGGAGGGCATGCAATATGAATGGTGATGTGCTAGAAAGGAATAACTATGAAGTCATCTGCTTCTTTTTCATATACATTTTCTCCCATAGATAAAGTTTATGTCACCTGCCCCTCCCCAAAGCAATACATGTGGGTAACATTTTAGGAATTTGCTTTTATTCCCTAACTTAACAATATTACAGTACTATAATTTATAACCTAAATTTCACCTTCAGAACACAACTCTAATCCTCTTCTACTGTGTTTATTACCTGTTCTCAGGGAAAGAATGTCACTGAATATTGAAGTAGCATGTTGTTGTTTAGTTGCTATTTAATGTCCAGCTATTGTGACTTTATGAACCGTAGCCCACCAGGCTCCTCTGTCCATGTGGTTTCCCAGGCAAGAAGACTAGAGTGGGTTGCCATTCCCTTCTGCAGGGGATCTTCCCTAATCAGGGACTGACCCTGTGTCTCCTGGATCTCCAGTATTGTCAGGTATCTTCTTTACTACTGCACCACATTATTAATCATTCTTATTCCCTAAATTGAATATCATCAGGGAAATTTGAATATAAACTCTGTATTAATTGATTCTCAGTATCTAAAACAGGATAATAAAACAACAAGCTAATCTCCTCTGAAATAATTGCCACTTTATTTGCATGTTATTTGGAAACAAATTCTCAAATTACATCTGTACTTAGCAATGTTTTTCAAAGGATTTCAAGTTGTGTAAAATAATAGTGAAACTATGTTAAATTTTCAATATAAATCATATAATTGGAAATTAGAATTTTTACACAGAAATGTGAGACTAACATAAATGAGATTTATTTAGGCTAAATCATCCATTTGGTTTCCCAGAAGATAGACTCAATAAATGTATTTTTAAAAAGTTGTTTATAGAAATAAACCATTAATTTAGGGACAATATGAAAAGAAATCAGTTTTCAATGGCTAATATTTAATATCATTCCTATGAAATGACTGCTATTTCATGAGCAAGTCTCAGCAAGAACATATGTACATATACAAAGGTCATTTATGTAACAACCTTGATTAGGTAGCACACATACAGGCATTATGCAGTTAAAAAAAGATCTTTAAGAAGTCACAGGAAAAAATAATACACATTCATATGTTTTCTGGGGTTCCCTGGTCACTCAGCTGGTGAAGAATCCACCTGCAATGTGAGAGACCTGGGTTTGATCCCTGGATTAGGAAGTTCCCCTGGAGAAGGGGATGGCTACCCACTCCAGTATTTTGGCCTGGAGAATTCCATGGATTGTATAGTCCATGAGCTCATAAAGAGTCGGACACAACTGAGTGACTTTCAGTCACATATTTTCTACTTAGAAAACGATTCTTCTTTTTCCTTCATAGTTTTCTCCCAGTTCTATGCTTTGTGTAACAGCTAATTCTCCTGGTTTTGAAGCCGAGAAGGATCCTGTGGGGTTTGTGAGCACAGAAAACTTCTTTCCCCTGTTTCTAGTAGGCAAGACTCCAGTCTCCATGACCTTCCCTGAGTTCCAAAGGGCAGATAGAACTTGGTTGCTAAACAAGGGAGGAGCAGGCAAAAAACCACTTTAAGCAAAATTAAAAGAAACAGAGAAACTCATTAAGACTAGGAACTCCACCATTTAAACTATTGCTATAAAACTCCTCATCAAATCCTCCTAGGTTGGAACACATACTTTTCCAGGGCAAGAGCCCTCTGTGTCTCCCTTTGCCGGGCAAAGCAATAAAATTATTCTTTTCTATGTCACTCCAAACTGTATCCTGTATTCAATTTGACACCCATACAAGTGAGAGCAGATTTGGGCATAAGTTTTATTAGTTTATTTCTCCACTGTTCACATTAAGTTAAAGTTGATTACAGCCTTTGATACTGAATAATGTTATTAATTGTTGATTATAGGTTATTTTTCATAGTTGACATTCATGTGTTTGGAGGATATGCTGAAATAAACTGATTTAGCCAATTTGTTCTGTAGAAGCCCAGAAGCGTTTCTCTTATTCTTCCTTGAATCCAAACCATTAGACTTTCATTCTCACTACTTTAAAAAAATAATAACTCCCTCATCTATGATATCAGTGACTTTCAAATGGCCAAATCCAAGAATCAGTTGTTATATCTTACCATTTTTGGTCCTTTTCCCTCACTGGAATCTCCTTTTCCATCTCCTTTCAGTAGATTCTTCTTACCTTCCTGAACTTGAAATACTGCAGTTTCTATTGCCACTCACTTCTTAAGTGATCACATCCCCATAAATTTAAAAACAATCAATGTACTTAAATTTTCAAAATTTTTATTCCCAGCCTAGGTCTCCCTCTTGAATTTTGAATTATGCTTCTATGTATCTATTTAATTTCACTTGTAAATCTAACAGGCATATCACATTGAGCTTGTCCAAGATTAAATTCATGACTTTCAAACTTGCAGCACATTTGCCTCCCAGTTTGTCCATCTTCATAAATGGCAACTCCATTCTTCTTTGGTTTCCATAAATGTTAACCTATTATTTACTTGTTAATGAATAGACTTTATTGTTTAGAGCAGTTTTAGGTTCATAGCAAAACTGAGTTGAAACTACAGAGTTGTTTATGTATACACTGTCCCTACACAAGCCCAACCCCCTCTGCTGTCTACAACCTGCAACAGAATGGTGCATTTGTTATAACTGAAGGACTTATATTGACATGCCATTATCTCTCACATTCCATAGTTTATGTTACGGTTCACCCTTGGTGTTGCACATTCGATAAGTCACAAAAATGCTTCCTTTTATTATTATCTTCCATTTAACTATCACAAATCTCTCTTGCTTCTATATTCCAAAATACTCAGAGCCTGAAGATTCTTACCAGCTGCATCATGGATCTGTGGATCATTGAAATAGTTTCTTGTCCAGTCTACCTGTCATCTATACTTTTTATCTAGTCTACTTATCTAGTCTTCTTATCTGCCATCAGTCTGCTCTACACAAGCACCCAATGTGGTTCTTTAAAAATCTTTTAAACATCTATATTAGTTTCTCTGTCATTCTGTACCCTCTTTAACTTGCTTATTTCTACCCACCTACGTTTGTCTCCTTAGCATTTCTTGAACACGTCAAGCATCTACCCATCTCAACGTCTTTGGCACTTGCTGTCTCCTTTGCCTATACTTCTTATTTTTCCCCAGCTATCAGCAGATCTTAACCACAAATCATCATCAACTGAATTATTCGGAATATCTTTCTTAATTAAAAGGCAAGCTGATGGCTGTGGGGATAGACAATGAGTTATTAGGGTCTTCCATTTCTCTGAATCAGTTTTCAGTTCTGAGAACAGGTCAGTTAGTTCAGTTAAACAGCTTTATCTCATTTTAGGGGGTGTGATGTAGGTGGACTCCAAAAGATGCAGATAATCAGGTAAGAGTAAGAGTCATTTATATGGAAACAAAAAATCCCCAAAGGTTAATGATTGGGGCAAATTGTAAGTTTCTGGACCCAGAGGAAGTAAATTAAAAGATTTTTAGATGTTGGATTTGAACCATTTTTTGTAATTTTAAATGTCTCTGATGATGTCATTGGGTATTCAGGTAAATTTTCTGAGTGGTTCAGACAGTAATACATAAGAGGATTGTTGTGACAATTTCTCATAAGTTGGTAGATCAAGTTGTCTAAAAGGCTTCAAGGAAAGGGCAGCTTTAGTTTAAGAGTTTCTGAATTTGGAATTATCAGGTTCAGATAAAATGATAAAAGTTTCAGTTCTATTTATAATGGTATAATTTATCAAATTGATGTGTCTTAAAAAATCCTTCCTTGTATCTGGAAAAACTAATGATTTAAAAAAATAATATTTTAGAATTATAAAAACATATTTATTTGCTCATTCACTCCAATGCAACTAACTCTTGTTCCACTAGAGTCTAGTTTTTTTTTTTTTTTTTCCATTAGTTCTCTCAACTTTGTCTAATGACTAAGATTGATAAAGACAGTGATAATTCCAAGAAGTTTGAAAGATTTTTGTAAAGGCTTAAATGATTTACCAAACGTCTGCTGCCTCATAGAAAAAGCAAGAGAATTCCAGATAAACATCCACTTCTGACTCATTGACTACACTAAAGCCTTTGACACACAACACAAAGTGGAAAATTCTTCAAGAGATGGGAATCCCAGACCACCTGCTTCCTGGGAAACCCATATGCAGGTTAAGAAGCAACAGTTAGAACTGGTCATAGAACAAAGGACTAGTTCAAAAATGGGAAAGGAATAGGTCAAGATTGAATAGTAACAAGAATATTGTCACTCTGCATATTTAAGTTATATGCAGAGTACATCATGAGAAATTCTAGAAGGATGAAACACAAGCTGGAATCAAGATTGCAGGGAGAAATATCAATAACCTTAGATATGCAGATGATACCACCCTATGGCAGAAAGCGAAGAGGAACTGAAGAATGTCTTGATAAAAGTGAAAGAGGAGAGTGAAAAAGCTGGCTTAAAACTCAACATCCAAAAAACTAAGATCATAGCATCCGGTCCCATCACTTCATTGAAAATAGATAGGGAAACAATGGAAACAGTGACAGACTTTACTTTCTTGGGTTCAAAAATCACTACGGATGGCATCTATAGCCATGAATTTAGAAGACACTTGATCCTTGGAAGAAAAGCTATGACAAACTTAGAGAACATATTAAAAAGCAGAGACATTACTTTGCCAACAAAGATCTTTCTAATCAAAGCTATAGTTTTTCCAATAGTCATGTATAGATGTGAGAGTTGGACCATAAAGAATGCTGAACGCTGATGCTTTTGAACTGTGGTGTTGGAGAAGACTCTTGAGAGTCTTTTGGACAGCAAGGAGATCAAACCAGTGAATCCTAATGGAAATCAATCCTGAATATTCATTATAAGGACTCATACTGAAGCTGAAGTTCCAATACTTCAGCCACCTAATGTGAAAAGCCGACTCATTAGAAAAGACCCTGATGCTGGGAAATATTAAAGGCAGGAGGAGAAAGGGACAACAGAAGATGAAATGGNTGAATCCTAATGGAAATCAATCCTGAATATTCATTATAAGGACTCATACTGAAGCTGAAGTTCCAATACTTCAGCCACCTAATGTGAAAAGCCGACTCATTAGAAAAGACCCTGATGCTGGGAAATATTAAAGGCAGGAGGAGAAAGGGACAACAGAAGATGAAATGGTTGGGTGGGGTCACTGACTTAATGGACATGAGCTTGAGCAAACTCCAGGAGATGGTGAAGGACAGGGAAGTCTGTGGTGTGGCACTCCATGGGGTCACCTAGAGTCAGACATGACTGAGCAACTGAATAACAACAATATATGGTTTGTCCAGTGAAGTGGATGCCTTGATCAGAGGATATTGTGAAACATATCCTCCAACTGGGAAAAACATGTTCTAACAGTTTCTTTGCCATTATGGGGGCAGAAACCTTTCAGCAAGGGAAAGTATTAACTCATCAAAGGAAAGATATAGTTAGCTGGAGAACAAGGAAGAAATAAGCAGCCATGTTGAGTTTTCCATAACCCTGACTGCTTAAGTGAGCAGGCTCGCAGCCACCTGTGCTTAGTGAGCCAGCTTGCAGCCATCTGAGCTTAATGAAATGGTCTGGACCTAACAGAAGCAGAAGATATTAAGAAGAGGTGGCAAGAATACATGGAAGAACTGTNAAAGCTGAGACTCCAGGACTTTGGCCACCTCATGCGACGAGTTGACTCATTGGAAAAGATTCTGATGCTGGAAGGGATTGGGGGCAGGCGGAGAAGAGGACGACAGAGGATGAGATGGCTGGATGGCATCACTGACTCGATGGGCGTGAGTCTGAGTGAACTCCAGGATATGGTGATGGACAGGGAGCCCTGGTGTGCTGTGATTCATGGGGTCACAAAGAGTCCGACACGACTGAGCAACTGAACTGAACGGAACTGAACCAGGGAATAGGGAAAAACAAAATAAAAAGACTGTTGTCCTTTGAATGAAAGAAACATAGATTCTGATTTCACCAATTTATTATGTTTTTTTTATATTAAGACTCACTCAAATTTTTATTTTGTCTGGTTCTGATCACACACACAATTTCTTTTTAAATACCTGCCCAAATTTTTTTTTTAACAAAAATTTTCAACTTTCTGTTTTTATGTTAGTCTGTGTCTTATTTTATTTCCCATTTAGAAATAACCAACTTTACGACAAGACCAGGCTTCCCTGGTGGCTCAGTGGTAAAGGATCCATCTACCAATGCAGGAGATGTGGGTTCAGTCCCTGGGTTGGGAACATCCCCTGGAGAAAAAGTGGCAGTGCAGTCTAGTATTCTTGCCTGGGAAATCCCATGGACAGAGGAGGCTTGTGGGCCACAGTCCAAGTGGTCATCAAGGAATCAGACATGACTGAGCAAACAAAACATCAACAATAAGACAAGATAACTTCCTAAACAAAATCATCTCCATATAACTTTTACCTTTTCTTACTAGAATTGTTTAACAGTAAATCTTCCCGTTTCTATCTTATTTAAAAATAATCTTGACAGTGGATTCTCATTAGTTAACTTGACAAAACTCTAAGGTTTTACCAAAAGACTTGGAGAAACTTCTATTTGATAGACATAGCATAAGCATAGTTATTTTTAGAGTCTACCTAAAAACTCTTATCCTGTTTATATCTTATTTTATAACTTATGAAAATATTTTATACCAAGTTATTTTTGAATTTTTGCCAAATTTTGTAGCAGAGATAACATGAGCTTTACTTTCAGTAAGCCTAAGTACAATAAGAGTAGAACACTTAATGTTGATAACTCTAAAGAAATGTGTATGTTAATTAAACACAGTCAAATAGCTTTACATGCATGTGTGCTAAGTCACTTCAGATATGTCCAATCCTGTGACCCTATGGACTATAGCCCACCAGGCTCTTCCCGCCAATCCTCCATGGATTCGGGCTCCTCCAGAATCCATGTGATTCTCCAGGCAAGAATACCAGGGTGGGTTGCCATGCCCTCCCCCAGGGGATCTTCCCCACCCAGGGATCAAACCCACATCTCCTTCAGCTCCTGCATTGTAGGCAGATTTCCTTTCATTTTATTTTTTCTACCTCTGAGCCACAAAGGAAGCCTAAAAAGCTTTAATACTGAATATTTCCCCAGATCAGGTGAACCTGAAATTCATTTGGGTTGATTTCTATTGTATTTCTGAGAGTTTATATAAGCTCTTATTTGTTTAAGCCAGTTACATAGAGCTTATACAAATCAGTTTTGGCAATATCATCTAGAGTAGGGGTCCCCAACCTCTGGAATCTAATGCCGGATAGAGTGTGCAATAAATGTTACACACTTGAATCACCCTGAAACCATCCACCACATCCTAATCTGTGGAAAAACTCTCTTCCATGAAACCAGTCCCTGATGCCTAAAAGGTTGGGGACTGCTAAGTAGAGATAGCATACATATACAGACATATAGACAACTACAACCAGAGATCTCATAGTTTTCATTTTAAAATTTTAGTCATGAGTCAAGTACAATATAAAACTCACTAGTTTATAAATAACTGTTGGAATAAGCTAGATTACTCTCTCAGATGGCTGAAGTCTTTTATCATTTGCACAGATGAATTTTAAGACCTGTCTTTGCCCTTGACATGCAATTCTAAGGAAGCTATTTGGGCAAGAAAAATTTTAAAAGGTCTCTTTTATCTTTTTTCTTCTTTTTTAGGTTCTACTGATTGAGCCAAGGCTGCAGTCTCAGGCCATGTGGGCTGTGTCTACATTTAAAAGACATGATAAGCTTTATAACTTAAAGAGACAGTTTAAAAAATGTATCTATTATCACAAGCCTTAGGGTATTTATTGCTAAAATTTTTTTCTTAAGTATAGAATTATATTGTTCTAATATCCTGACCTTTTATATTATCTACAATCATTTTGAGAAGAATAGACTCAGGTCTTGGGCCTGGTAGGGGTCAGTGGACCTTGACTTGTTTTCAATATTTGTACTTTTGGTTTTGTAGATTTGCAAGACAATAACAGTTCTTTTCTATTAGCCCTTGAATATTGGCTTCTAACTGATTTATTATTATTTGATCTGGTTCTCTGACCAGTTATTGTATCCAGGCCCTCTTGGAGCATAGCATCTTAGCCACTGGATCACCAGGGAAATCCTTCAGTTTATAATTATTAGATCTCGTGTCAACACCTTGGCTTGTGTTCATGGCCTTATTGTCTTTCATGACACAAATATTCCTTAAATATCTAGTCATCTTTAAACAAGGCTAATTTGTGAAGACATAGATTGTTAAAAGCAAAATTCCTATTAAAACATATTGCCATACATTGGGCTCTTCATGTGGTCCTTTCAAATGTCTGCCTCTGTAGATCTTGAATAATAGTCATTGGTTTTCACAAGAGCAAAATAATCCAATCTCTTTATTATATAAACAAATCTGGAATCAAGATTGCCAGGAAAAATATCAATAACCTCAGATATGCAGATGACACCACCCTTATGGAAGAAAATGAAGAGGAGCTAAAAAGCCTCTTGAGGAAAGTGAAAGAGGAGAGTGAAAAAGTTGGCTTAAAGCTCAACATTCAGAAAACGAAGTTCATGGCATCAGGTCCCATCACTTCATGGGAAATAGATGGGGAAACAGTAGAAACAGTGTCAGACTTTTTCTGGGGGGGGGGTCCAAAATCACTGCAGATGGTGACTGCAGCCATGAAATCAAAAGACGCTTACTTCTTGGAAGAAAAGTTATGACCAACCTAGATAGTATATTCAAAAGCAGAGAAATTACTTTGCCGACTAAGGTCCGTCTAGTCAAGGCTATGGTTTTTCCTGTGGTCATGTATGGATGTGAGAGTTGGACTGTGAAGAAGGCTGAGTGCCGAAGAATTGATGCTTTTGAACTGTGGTGTTGGAGAAGACTCTTGAGAGTCCCTTGGACTGCAAGGAGATCCAACCAGTCCATTCTGAAGATCAGCCCTGGGATTTCTTTGGAAGGAATGATGCTGAGGCTGAAGCTCCAGTAATTTGGCCACTTCATGCGAAGAGTTGACTCATTGGAAAAGATTCTGATGCTGGGAGGGATCGAGGGCAGGAGAAGAAGGGGACGACCGAGGATGGGAAGGCTGGATGGCATCACTGACTCGATGGACGTGAATCTGAATGAACTCCATGAGATGGTGATGGGCATTGAGGCCTAGCGTGCTGTGATTCATGGGATCGCAAAGAGTCGGACACGACTGAGTGACTGAACTGAACTGAACTGAACTGATAAGATAGCATGATGAAAGGTGAATAAGAGAAAAACATTAACAGCCTCATTTTTCTATATGCAGAATGTGATGTTGTCTCTGTTTCACTCAGACACCTCCTATCCATACTCAGGCATGCTTGAGAATCTATAAATTCAGTGTATCTTTATCTCTGCCTCTTCAGAAAGAAAACCTTTTCATTGGGATGAGTGTCAGGCTGTTGCTTAATGTAGAGAGAAGGCTAGTGTCTGAAAATCTATGTTCCTTTATACAAATATTTAAAAAATTCTCTGCTTTTTAGTGTCTCACATTCCTGTTTTAAGTAATATCTTGTTTCTTCAGTTTTAAAATTATTTAACATAAAGTTCATATTATAAAATCAAATCTGATTCTTTTTGACCACCCCTCCCCACCACCACATGTAAAATCACATTAATGGCCTCAAGTTCAGCTTTTTCTGAATGGGTGATTCAATTATTATTTTCCTATTAACATTGCAAATTTCCAACATTTTATTGTTGGCCTTCTCCTGTGGCCTTATTTCCGTTCATCTTTGTCTTCCTAAGTTTAAGCTATTATATTATTCTGTAGTTACCTTAGTGGAGTACTGAATGAGAGAGAAGATTAATATCTGTGTTTGGATCAATCATGTTTAACTGAAACATTTCTATTCTTTATTTCTTGTTACACTGGGAGATTGTATCTTATCTATGTAAAAGTAACACTACATTTCAAGCATATAAATATAGTAACATTCTATTTCACTGCAAAGTATGTTGGAAGCAAAAGTCATCCTAGGTCACAATTGTATGAAATGCCTTATTTAAAAATAAAATGCATACTGAAACTTCTGGTTTCAACAATGTCATAGACTTGTTTATTCCTCCTGCTCCTCACTAATGACAACTGTAAACCCAGGAAATGGTGCCAGAGACCATACCAAAGCAGCACTTTGAAAGTGGTAAGAAGAATAGCTAGTTTTGAATCCCAAAAGTGGAGTTAATTTTGTTCCCCAGGACGGGAGGGGATGCTGAGTAGCAGAGGTTCTTGAGATATCTCACTCAGAAATGAAGACCACCCAAACCCAGCATTTATTGATTCTCATGCTAGCAACAGAAGGCAGCTTAGATAGGAAGGTTCCGCCATACCAAAAAGGAGTTCTTTTGACGTCATTAGGTAAGACTGACACCACTGGGAAGAAGGACTTCTTTCCTGCCAAAGAGACATCCCAATATCTTTCACCAGCAGACAGAACGAGCAGAAGAAATCCAGGTTCCTCAGGGGACAAAACCCACTAAACCTTTTTCATCTTTTTCAATGAGACTGTGACTCTCCTCCCCAACACAGAGACACCTGGGCATACTGGCCAAACTAGAAATGAGACACAGCCACAATGAGCAGCCTGGTCTAGGAATTATCTTTGTATTTATACGATCTAAACTCTTGGGTTCTCAGAGACTAGGGCAGGGGAAGGACACTGGTCTTGGGTCTCACCATACCCTTCTGCACCAAGAAAAACCAGAGAGTTGGTCAGGGGAAACCTCTTCTGCCCTCTCAGGCAGACAGCATCAGCAGGGAACAGTGTGATTCCTACAACATCAAAAAAAGAAAAAAACTCAGCAGAGTCGAGAGCGAACACTGCGCAGAAAAGACTAAAAATTAAACTACATTTGAACAAAATGGACTAAATCACCAAAATCATGGGCTAAATCTAAATAGGTGAATGATGATCTATGAACATATTTATTTTAGACCTAGAGTCTCCTTATATAACCAGCAAAATGTCCAGAATACAATGAAAAATAATGTCATACAAAGAACTAAGAAAATCGCAACTTATGGGGGAAAAACTGACACAAATATCAAGTTGAATCTAATGTTGGGATTATCTGATTAGGACCTCAAGTCACTCATCATAAAAATGCTTCAATAGTCAATTAGAAATTATCATGAAGCAAATGAAAACATAGCAAATGTCAACAAACAAATACAAGTCATAGTAAATTACTGAAAGGAAATTTTAGCATTAAAATACAATAACCAATATTTTTTAAGTCACAGGATGTACTCAGTAGTAGGTTGGAGATGACAAAGAATAGAATTATTGATCTAGAAGGAAGAAAAATAGTATTCTTCCAACACTTTTCCTCAGGGCAATAACATAAAAAAGATTCAATGTTTCTATGATTGAATCCTAAGAAAGAGAAAAAAAAAAAGTGAGGTGCTGAAAGAATATGTAAAGTAATAATGGCTGAAAACTTCCCAAATTTGGGGGAAAGATAAAAAACTTATAGATCCAACAAGCTGAGTAAATCCCCAAATGATAAACTAAAGAAATCTACATAAATACACATCATAATTAAATTTTCTAAAACTAAAACAAAAGGAAAAGAAAACCCTCAAAGAAGCCAGAGAGAAATGATTAATTGCCTACAGGGACCACCAGTTCAAATGACAGTAGATATTTCATCTGAATCCATGGAATAATATTATTCAAGACCGAGAGAGAAAGACAATTTTACTACTCTGAATTCTGTATCTAGTGAAACTATCCATTAGGAATTAATGACAAATTAAATTTATTGTTGAAGGAAAACTAAATTTTTGAAGGAACACTAGCCTTAAAGATGGCTACAGAGAAATTTTCAAATAGAAGTTCAGTTCAGTCACTCAGTCATGCCTGACTCTTTGCAACCACATAGACTGCAGCATGCCAGGCTACCCTGTCCATCACCAGCTCACAGAGCTTGCTCAATCTCATGTCCATCAAGTTTGTGATGCCATCCAACAATCTCATCCTTTGTCATCTCCTTCTCCTTCTGCCTTCAATCTTTCCTAACATCAGGATCTTTTCCAATGAGTCAGTTCTTCACATCAGTTGTCCAAAGTGTTGGAGTTTCAGCTTCAGCATCAGTCCTTCTAATGAATTCTCAGGACTGATTTCCTTTAGGATTGACTGATTGGATCTCCTTGCAGCCAAAGGGATTTTTAAGAGTCTTCTCCAATACCACAGTTCAGAAGCATCAAATCTTCAGTGATCAGCATTCTTTACAGTCCAACTCTTATATCCGTACATGACTACTGGAAAGACCATAGCTTTGACTAGATGGACATTTTTTGGCAAAGTAATGTCTCTGCTTTGTAATATACTGTCTAGGTTGGTCATAACTTTCCTTCCAAAGAGTAGCCGTCTTTTAATTTCATGGTTGCAGTTATCATCAGCAGCAATTTTGGAGCCCCCCCAAAATAAAGTCTGTCACTATGTCCATTGTTTCCCCATCTACTTGCTGTGAAGTGATGGGATCAGATGCCATGATCTTAGTTTTCTGAATGTTGATTTTCAAGCTAATATATTCACTTTCCTCTTTCACTTTCATTAATAATATATTCACTTTCCTCTTTCACTTTCATTAAGAGACTCTTTAGTTCTTCTTCACTTTCTGCCATAAGGGTGGTGTCATCTGAGGTTATTGATATAACCTGGCAATCTTGATTCCAGCATGTGCTTCCTTCAGCCCAGCATTTTTCATGATGTACTCTGCATATAAGTTAAATAAGCAGGGTGACAATATACAGCCTTGACGTACTCCTTTGCCAATTTTGAACCAATCTCTTGTTCCATGTCAACTTATAACTGCTGCTTTTGATCTTCATACAGATTTCTCAGGAAGCAGGTAAGGTGGTCTGGTATTCTCATCTCTTTCAGATTTTTCCAGTTTGTTGTGATGCACATAGTCAAAGACTTTGGCATAATCAATAATGCAGAAGTAGATATTTTTCTAGTATTCTCTTGCTTTTTTGATGATCCAACTGATGTTAGCAATTTGAACTTAGACTCCTCTGATTTTTATAAACCCAGCTTGAAAATCTGGGAGTTCACAGTTCATGTACTCTTGAAGCCTGGCTTGTAGAATTTTGACCATTACTTTGATAGTGTATGAGATGAGTGCAATTGTGTGGTAGTTTGATAATTCTTTGGCATTGCCTTTCTTTGGGTTTGGAATGAAAATTACCTTTTCCTATACTGTGGCCACTGCTGAGTTTTTCAAATTTGCTGGCATATTGAGTGCAGCACTTTCACAGCATTATATTTCAGGATTTGAAATAGCTCAACTGGAATTCCATGACCTCCACTAGTTTTGTTAGTAGTGATACTTCCTAAGTCCCACTTGACCCTGTTCCAGGATGTCTGGCTGTAGGTGAGTAACCACACCATCATGGTTATCTGGGTCATGAAGATCCTTTTTGTGCAGTTTTTCTGTGAATACTTGCCACCTATTCTTAATATCTTCTGCTTCTGTTAAGTCCCTACCATTTCTGTCTTTTTTTTGTACTCATCTTGCCATGAAATATTCCCTTGGTATCTCTAATTTTCTTGGAGAGATCTCTAGTCTTTCTCATTCTATTGTTTCCTTCTATTTCTTTGCACTCATCAGTGAGGAAAGCTTTCTCATCTCTCCTTGCTATTCTTAGAATTCTGCATTCAAATGGGTATATCTTTCATTTTCTCCTTTGCCTTTTGCTTCTCTTCTTTTCTCGGCGATTATAAGTCCTCCACAGACAGCCATTTTGCTTTTTTTCATTTCTTTTTCTTGGAAGTGATCTTGGTCACTGCCTCCTGTACAATGTCATGAACCTCTGTCCATAGTTCTTCAGGTACTCTGTCTATCATATCTAATCCCTTGAATCTATTTATCACTACCACTGTGAATCTTAAGGGATTTGATTTATATCATACCTAAGTGGTCTAGGGCTCTTCCTTACTTTTTTCAATATAGATCTAAATTTGGCAATAAGGAGTTCATGATCTGAGCAACAGTCAGCTCCTGGTCTTGTTGTTGATGACTGCATAGAGCTTCTCTATCTTTGGCTGCAAAGAATATATTCAATCTGATTTCTGTATGGACAGTTTGGTGATGTATATGTGTAGAGTCTTCCCTTATGTTCTTGGAAGAGGGTGTTTGCTTTGACCAATGTGTTCTCTTGGCAAAACTCTTAGATTTTTCCCTGCTTCATTCTGTACTCCAAAGCTAAATTTGCCTGTTACTCCAGGTGTTTCTTGACTTCATATTCTTGCATTCCAATTCCCTATAGAGAAAAGGACATCTTTTTGGGGGTGTCAGTTCTAAAAGGTCTTTTAAGTCTTCATAGAACCGTTCCAAGTTCGGTTTCTACAGCACTAGTGGTCGTGGCACAGACTTGGATTATTGTAATATTGAATTGTTTGCCCTGGAAACGAACAGAGATCATTCTGTCTTTTTTGAGATCACATCCAAGTAAGGCAATTTGTCTTCTTTTGTTAACTGTGATGGTTACTCCATTTCTTCTAAGGGATTCTTGCCCACAGTAGTAGATATAATGGTCATCTGAGTTAAACTCACCCATTCCAGTTCATTTTAGCTTACTTATTCCTAAAATGTTGACATTCAGTCTTGTCATCTCCTGTTGACCACCTCCAATTTGCCTTGATTCACGGACCTAACATTCCAGGTTCCTATGCAATATTGCTCTTTACAGCATTGGACTTTGCCTCTATCACCAGTCACATCCATAGCTGGGTACTGTTTTTGCTTTGGGTCCATCTCTTCACTCTTTCTGGAGTTATTTCTCCACTGATCTCCAGTAGCATATTTGGTACCTTCCAACCTGGAGTTCATCTTTCAGTGTCATATATCTTTTTTCCTTTCCATTATGTTCATGGGTTTCTCAAGGCAAGAAAACTGAAGTTGTTTGTCATTCCCTTCTTCAGTCTAGTTCAGTTCAGTTCAGTCGCTCAGTCATGTCCAACTCTTTGTGACCCCATGAAACACAGCACACCAGGCTTCCCTATCCATCACCAACTCCTGGAATTTACTCAAACCCATGTCCATCGAGTCATTGATGCCATCCAGCTATCTCATCTTCTGTCATCCCTAGACAGCATATTAAAAAGCAGAGACATTACTTTGTTGACAAATTCTGTCTAGTCAAGGTTATGGTTTTTCCAGTAGTCATGAATGGATGGGAGAGTTGGACTATAAAGAAAGCTGAGCACCAAAGAATTGATGCTTTTGAACTGTGGTGTAGGAGAAGACTCTTGTGAGTCCCTTGGACTACAAGGAGATTCAGCCACTCCATCCTAAAGAAAATGAGTCCTGAATATTCATTGGAAGGACTGATGCTGAAGCTGAAACTCCAACACTTTGGCCACCTGATCTGAAGAAGTGACTCATTTACAAAGACCCTACTTCTGGTAAAGATTGAAGGTGAGAGGAGAAGGGGACAACTGAGGATGAGATGGTTGGATGGCATCACTGACTCTACGGAGAGGAGTTTGAGTAAACTCTGGGAGTTGGTGGTGGACAGGGAAGCCTGGCATGCTGCAGTCTTTGGGGTCACCAAGCGTCAGACACAACCAAGTGACTGAACTTACTAACTGGCTCTCCAGTGGACTGCATTTTGTTCGAACTCTCCACCATGACCAGTCTGTATTTGGTGGCCCTACATGGCATGGCTCATAGTTTCATTGAGTTAGACAAGGCTGTGGTCCTTCTGATCAGATTGGTTAGTTTTCTGTGATTGTTGTTTTCAGTCTGTCTGCCATCTGATGGAGAATGATAAGAGGCTTATGGAAGCTTCCTAATGGGAGAGACTGATTGCAAGTGGGACTGGGTCTTTTGATCCCACCTCATCTCATTCCAGTCACCTCTAAATATCCTCTCTCTCTTCTCTTCTCCATGTAACTCAGTGACTCTATCTGGGTATCCCTCAACGTGGAGAAACTTTTCATCTTTAACTTAAATGTTTTATCATCGATGCTGTATAGATGGAGAAGTCTTGAGGCTACTGAAAAATAAAACTGAAAACCAGAAGCAGGAGGCTTAAGTCCAAATCCTGAGAACATCAAAGAACTCCTGAATCCAAGGAACATTAATCGATAGGAGCTCATCAAATGTCTCCATACCTACATTGAAATCAAGGACCACCCAAGGGCCAACAAGGTCCAGAGCAAGACATTCCATGCAAATTCTTCAGCATCACAGGAACATATCCCCGAGCTTCAATATACAGGCAGCTCAAAGTTANTCCAAGGAACATTAATCGATAGGAGCTCATCAAATGTCTCCATACCTACATTGAAATCAAGGACCACCCAAGGGCCAACAAGGTCCAGAGCAAGACATTCCATGCAAATTCTTCAGCATCACAGGAACATATCCCCGAGCTTCAATATACAGGCAGCTCAAAGTTACTCCAAAACCATTGACGTGTCATAACCCATTACTGGTCACTTCATGGCACTTCAGAGAGAAGAAATCCAGCTCTACCCACCAGAACTCCAACACAAGCCTCCCTAACCAAGAAACCTTGACAAGCCACTGATACAACCCTGNGTATGTCTTCTTTGGAGAACTGTCTATTTAGATCTTTGGCCCATTTTTTGATTGGGTCATTTATTTTTCTGGAATTGAGCTGCATAAGTTGCTTGTATATTTTTGAGATTAGTTGTTTGTCAGTTGTTTCATTTGCTATTATTTTCTCCCATTCAGAAGGCTGTCTTTTCACCTTTCTTAGAGTTTCCCTTGTTGTGCAGAAGCTTTTAATTTTAATTAGATCCCATTTGCTTATTTTTGCTTTTATTTCCAGTATTCTGGGAGGTGGATCATAGAGGATCCTGCTGTGATTTATGTCATAGAGTGTTTTGCCTATGTTCTCCTCTAGGAGTTTTATTGTTTCTTCTCTTACATTTAGATATTTAGTCCATTTTGAGTTTATTTTTGTGTATGGTGTTAGAAAATGGTCTAGTTTCATTCTTTTACAAGTGGCTGACCAGTTTTCCCAGCACCACTTGTTAAAGAGATTGTCTTTAATCCACTGTATATTCTTACCTCCTTTGTCAAAGATAAGGTGTCCATAGGTGTGTGGATTTATCTCTGGGCTTTCTATTTTGTTCCATTGATCTATATTTCTGTCTTTGTGCCAGTACCATACTGTTTTGATGACTGTGGCTTTGTAGTAGAGCCTGAAGTCAGGCAGGTTAATTCCTGCAGTTCTATTCTTCTTTCTCAAGATTGCTTTGGCTATTCGAGGTTTTTTTGTATTTCCATACAAATTGTGAAATTATTTGTTCTAGCTCTGTGAAAAATACCGCTAGTAGCTTGATCATCTAAGTCTACTCTCTATTAGTGGACAAAGAAGAGAACTTTCCCTTGAACGCAACAGGCTCCTCCTCATAATCCGCCTTCATCTCCCTTCATGAACATCATGTCATAAACCCTGGTTAAGTCATGATAGAACCAGCAGAAGAACAGTGAACCTGATGAGAAAAGAGACTGCAAGACCTCACCAACATGTACTGTTGGGTCATGGAAGGTACATGTGTTCCTGGCTTTGAGTGTGCTCGGATAAGGAAGCCAGAACATAAATTATGAAAAAAATATATCAATATTAGAGACCTCTTCCAGGATGCAAGATTTAAGACCCTGGCCAAGACTGAGAAATTGTGAATATGCTTCCAAGAAGTCTCCTACAAACATGAAAATAAGCAACTGCAAAACACTAAGTGGGGTAAAATGTCAAAATAGCAAATGTAAATGATGCTCAAAGAGATTACAAGGTTCAAAAAAGTGGGGCATATCAGATTGGAAAAATTGAGAGACAGAGATGTTAAGAAATCAAGTTCATGCAAGTAGTTAGGACAAATACCAAAACCTGAACCCTAGAATCTGGCTTAAATGTATTAGCTCATAGCTACCACACTATGCCACTGCTGCTAAGTCGCTTCAGTCATGTCCGACTCTGTGAGACCCCATATATGACAGCCCACCAGGCTCCCCCGTCCCTGGGATTCTCAAGGCAAGAATACTGGAATGGGTTGCCATTTCCTTCTCCAATGCATGAAAGTGAAAAGTCAAAGTGAAGTCATTCAGTTGTGTCCAACTCTAGTGACCCCATGGACAGCAGCCTACCAGACTCCTCTGCCCATGGGATTTTCCAGGCAAGAGTACCTGAGTGGGTTGCCATTGCCTCCTCCTACCACACTATAGCTACTTTTTATTTGTTGGGTTTGCTGCTTTATTTAAAAACAAAGTAAAATTCTATTCTCAAATATGTATTCATTTTTTAATTGAATAATATCTCTGCTCTTTGGTCCTTGTATTTTTCTGGATACTTCCTTAAAATTAAAATGAAAACTCTGCATTTTCCAAAATTATCATTTCCCTGATTTCAAATTTGAATGATCTTAAGCAACTTCTGGGCCTTCCCAGGTGGTGCTAGTAAGAAAGAAGCTGCCTGCCAGTGCAGGAGATGTAAGAGATGCGGGTTTGATCCCTGGATTGGGAAGATCCCCTGGAGGAGGGCATGACAGCTCACCCAAATATTCCTGCCTGAAGAATCCCATGAATGGAGGAGCCCAGCTGGCTACAGTCTATGGGGGTGGCAAAGAGTCAGACATGACTGAAGCACTTCAGCAGGTGTGCACAAGCAGCTTCTGCTGCCCTCCAATGAACTAGTTAACAGTTAATTACTTTGAAACAACGTCTGCTGATTGATTATATCAATAATCATCACAATAATCCTGTGATGCATGGCACCAAGAACTACTGTCTATGAATATTGCCAAATATTCTGGCTTGTGCTTTTCAATATTTTCTTGACTCTGTATCTTCACTATTCAAGACAGAAATTCCACTTCTCATTGAAATCTGCAATGAGTTTAAAAGAAAAAAAAAAGCTATCATTTTCAAAAAAACAGAATGATTTTAAGTAAATAAATGTACCGGTATTAAAATTTGTTTCATGAGATGAAACATACTTCCTGGACAACCACTGTACCAGACACCACTGAGCGATGCTTTTCATTGCTGCTAAAGGGCCTCTCAAGCTGCATTGCAGTTTTTGTATGCACTGCTCTCCAACTGCTTTCCCTGTACGTGTGTACTATTTCTCTACAGTCCTCCTTTGTGGCTTGCCCTGATTACCAGATTCAGGATCTTTCTTGTCTGTCTTTCAAGTTTCCTTAGTTCTGGACTAAGCCAATTTGATGCCTTGAATTCCTTATTAAATTTCCTGCATAATTAGTTAATTTCCTCATGTGCTCGCGCAAGTGTTTGCTTAAGGAACATGATGTTTACTTGAACTCCTGCAAGGAATAAAGGAACTCTTATTTTATCCCTGTTGCTTTTTATTATTGCTAATATAAAGCTTTTTGAAGTTTATTTTTTCTCTCACTTTTCCTTTTTAGTTAAACTGAGAAGAGGCAATTTATTATTTTTTCCCATCTCCCTAAATAATGGACCTAGGAAACATATGTCATTTTTTTTTTTTTTTAATGTGTTTCTGCTCCAAATCAGTCTTTCCCAATCTGCTCTGTGCTTGAGATGAGAATGGGGAAATTGCATTTTACCATCTCTATTACTATCTAGCTTATTAGGTTCTCCCAATGTGGAGCACTAGGGGGAGACTGAAACAACAGAAGCAAGCTGATACTTGTTTCTTTTTCCTGCCTCTGTTAGACATTCCTAAGCATCTAAGGACAGACAGGCTCTGCTCGTAGCTTCAGCTTCTAAAATCACTCTAATATGTTTGCTTAGGCATCTACAGAGCAGTTGTCCCAACAACTGGGGACATGTAGGATGTCCTTATGCAAGCAACTGTATTCAGATCACATCACCCCATTCCTTCTCTCTCCAGTCACATTTGGGTTATCCCTTTCCCCACTGGGGGGGAAAAAAAAAATTAGGCTTTCAAAACCTGTGTTACCAATTTTTTGTGTTGTCTACTTTGTTTGTAATGTATCCAGGACATAAAATATTAAATTAATTTGATTTTTCTAGTTCTTACTCTCTTACTGATTTTATGATTTTAAAATATATTTATTCTGAAATTATTTTTCTCATCTTAACTTTTAATTAAGCCAATGAATATTTATCAGTGCTTTTGTAATTAGAGATATGACTAAATCTCTTTGTAGAGTTAGAAATATTAACTGTTTACACAGAGCAGAACATCCAGAGAATACAAGATGTAATAGTTAGAAAAATAGCAACAATTTTAAAGAATATACTCTAAATATAATCCTTTTTAGAAATATTTCACTTAATTCTTGAAACAATCTTGTGAGATTATTATTTCCCAGTTTTAAGAACAAAAAATGTATGCTCAGAGATTAAATGAACTGAATTCATAGAGCTAATAATTGCTGCAAACTGTTTTTAAGCATTGGTATGGCATCCGGTCCAATCACTTCATAGCAAATAGATGGGAAAATAATGGAAACAGTGAAAGACTTTATTTTGGGGGGCTGCGGAATCACTGCAGATGGTGACTACAACCATGAAATTAAAAGACACTTGCTCCTTGGAAGAAAAGCTGTGACCAATCTAAACAGCATATTAAAAAGCAGAGACATTTCTTTGCCAACAAAAGTCCATCTAGGCAAAGCTATGGTTTTTCCAGTAGTCATGTATGGATGTGAGAGCTGGGCCATTAAGAAAGCTGAGAGCTGAAGAATAGATGATTTTGAACTGTGGTGTTAGAGAAGACTCTTGAGAGTCTCTTGGACTGCAAGGAGATCCAATCAGTCCATTCTGAAGGAGATCAGCCCTGAATATTCATTGGAAGGACCAATGCTAAAGCTGAAACTCCAATACCTTGGCCACCTGATGTGAAGAAGAGACTCATGTGAAAAGTCCCTGATGTTGGGAAAGATTGAAGGCAGGATGAGAAGGGGACAACAGAGCATGAGATGTTTGGATGGCATCACCGACTCCATGTGCATGAGTTTGAGTAAGGTCTGGGAGTTGGACAGGGAAGCCTGGTGTGCTGCTGCAGTCCATGAGGTTACAGAGTCAGACACAACTAAGTGACTTAACTGAACTGAATGTTCTCCCGAGAGCTTATACTTATGTTATTATGCAGAAATGCTTGCACAGACTTTCAACTTCAATCAATAAATATTAAACCTCTAATATACTTTAAGCACATCCCAATATTTTCATTTTAGAATATTTTTCTTTTAATTTTAATGCTAACAATTTCTAATGAATATCTGGATTTCTTAACATCAATATTATAAGAAACATTTCTACTTTTGAATTAGAATGATCAAGAAGCCAAAATATGCAAAAAAAATACAAAAATTTTGATTGAAATAAATGTTTAAATCAGTTCCTTACCCCAAATATACAAATCATTTCTGTAGACATTGTCTGCTTAACCTAGATGATAGTTTAAATATTTGAACACTTATCAACATAAAAAAAACTTCTTATACACTATAACCAAGAAGAACATTCCAAATAATTGAGGATTTAAACTGATAGTGTTTTCAACTTAATAGTAAAAATTTTACTTCATTTATACTCATTTATTCATTTGAGATGTAGCCCAAAATATAATTTTTAGAAATATTTAAGGCTTAGCTTAGCCAAAATGCTAAAATAGAGATTTTTAAATTATTAAAAAAAATCCATGTGTGTATAAAACCTTATTAATATTAATTGCAGTGAAAAACTTTTGAGAAAACTATGAATTTAATCCATAATGTAGCCATGTTATTTCATTTTCTCTAGTTATAAGCAGTCTCCATTTTCTCTTCCCTCTACTCAAATGTCCAAGCGATTCTTACATACAATTTGGCCAAGCTTATCTGCGTTATGTCAACAGATTTCATAAAGCTTGCAACTTCATCTAGTTGCAATTCTGTTTGCTTTTGTTAATTACCATTTGTTTCACAAATAATACTTGAATTCTCACCAGTTCAGTTCAGTTCAGTCGCTCAGTCGTGTCCAACTCTTTGTAACCCCTTGAATTGCACCAAGCCAGGCCTCCCTGTTCATTACCAACTCCCGACGTTCACTCAAACTCACGTCCATCGAGTCAGTGATGCTATCCAGCCATCTCATCCTCTGTCGTCCCCTTCTCCTCCTGCCCCGAATCCCTACCAGCATCAGAGTCTTTTCCAGTGAGTCAACTCTTCGCACGAGGTGGCCAAAGTACTGGAGTTTCAGCTTCAGCATCAGTCCTTCCAAAGAACACCCAGGACTGATCTCCTTTAGAATGGACTGGTTGGATCTCCTTGCAGTCCAAGGGACTCTCAACAGTCTTCTCCAATACCACAGTTCAAAAGCATCAATTGTTTGGCACTCAGCCTTCTTCACAGTCCAGCTCTCACATCCATACATGACTACTGGAAAAACCATAGCCTTGACTAGATGGACCTTTGTTGGTAAAGTAATGTCTCTGCTATGTACCTTCAACTATTTTTGGCATACTACAAAGATAAATAACACAANGTCTATGGGGTCACACAGAGTCGGACACGACTGAAGCGACTTAGCAGCAGCAGCAGCAGAGCGACCACTTTCACTTCACTTGTGTATATATGTGTGTATATATATATATATATATATACATGTGTAACATATGTAATACAAATGTACATATGAAATGTGTGGTTTAGTATATATCAATATATATTTATGTAGAAATTATATGTATGGTAATTTTTGTACATTTTAAAGAAAATGCTTTAAACTTTAGAATAAGTATGGGTCTTTTTTCCCACCACAAAAGTGATTGTCTTGTGCAGCCCTTGAAGACCACTGCTGAGCTAGGTGTTTGTCCTACTATATGAGGTATGGCTCAGTGCTCCTCTTATAGAATTTTTTTTTTTTTCCATGCTGAGAGAAATGTGGGATCTTAGTTCCCCAACCAGGGATTAAACCCACACACACCCCTTGCATTGGAAGTGCAGTCTTAACCACTGCAGCACCAGGGAAATCTGGAGAGTGCTCCTATTCTTGACTGACCTGGAATACTCAACTTACAGGATACAGAACCATAGGGTACTGCATGACGGATTGGCAAACATTGTAAAGAAACAAGAATAAATAGCTTAGGCTTATCAAGCCATGTAGATTCTTTTGCAACTATTCACTTTGCTGTTGTAGTGTGAATTTAGTGCTGCTGCTGCTAGATAGTGTTAAACAAGTAAGTGTACCTGTATTACAATAAAACTTTATTTGTAGACATTCAAATCTAAATTTCACATAATTTTCACATGTCTCAAAATGTTAATCTTTGTGGGTTTTTTCCCCATTTAAAAATGTAAAAACTATTGTTACCTCATGGGTCATGAAAAACCTGGTTGTAGACAGGATTTGGCTAATGGGCCTTAGTGTGCTGAGCCCTGAACAACATGAAAGAGGCAAGGGAAAAAAGAGGCTGAGAAGGGGAGAGCACAAAATGTGGAATAAATCCTATGTATTATACCATGGTTACATTCTCAGTGGATTCCTCATATCCCAAAGCAGTGCCTAGCATGTAATAAATACATAGTTATGTATTGAATGAAATAATATAACACATTTTCTGTTATTGGTAGAACAGCTTCTCTAAGGCAATGGGAAAAAAATTATTAAACTAAAAAAATGAGACTTTTGGGCCCAATTGCTAATAACAATTATTAGTAAAAACCTAAACCACTGAAGACAGTTGATCATAGCTCTTCAAAGTTTTAAAATCAAAACCTTAAATTACTTCAAGCTGTCTAGTTTAGAATGTAATTTCTGAGAAGTCATTTATATAACTAAAATACCTGTTAGTATATTTTGTTATTCTAAGTAAGCATTTCAGAACTGGAACATTTTAAATTTAGCTTCTTTTAACTTATAGTTAATTAAGTAAAAAAAAAAAAACCTACTTAAAAAATTACTCTTTTATACCTATCTGCCATTATTTTTTTTTTTAATTCTGATATATTTTGTCTATTTCTATTAATATTATTTTTGAGAAAATCTGACAAGCTGGCTGCAATATTCTATATCTCAGTACAAAGAAAATATAACTGAATCTGGGTTTAGCTGCCATATAGTTTCACTATTTTATGTGTTTTTCTTTTTTTTCAGAAGGATTCTATTTTTTATGTGCTACTTAAACTCATTCTAAAATATTCCTTTACAGTATTTATTCTTAGCAAGTTTTCTTCAACTTCTTTTTATGCTTCTTTTAATTTTTTAAAATTTCTTTGTTTCTATTTTTGTTGATTTGTTTTTGATACCAAAATGTATGGTAAACAGTAAGCAATACGAAAGGCTACACAGCATTCAAATGTTAGCATTCTCAATCACCTTTACTTTCTTTCTTAAATTAAATTGAAATCATCTCAGAAGCCACTAGCTAGAGTAGCAGAAAGTCTAACGTCTTCTTCTTTGACTCCACATCACCCCCATTTCCAATTTTTAATTTTAAAAAATAATTTTGGTTGCACTGGGTCTTCATTGCTGCGTGCAGCTACTCTCTAGTTGCAGACTACAAGCATCTCATTATGGTGGTTTCTCTTGTTGCAGAGAATGGGCTCAAGAGCTTAGGCTCAGGAGTTATGGCGCACAGACTCAGTTATTCTGTGGCATGTGGATTCTTCCTGGACCTGGAATCAAACCTGTGTCCCTGCATTGGCAGGTAGATTCTTAACCACTGCACCACTAAGGAAGTCCCAATTTCTAATATTTGAAACTGATAATCCATTCTCAAATAATCTGAAAGATGTCTACTCTACTTCCCTATACAAGCAATGAGAGCTGTGTTTTTTAATCAATGCATGGATGCCTTACATCCTGCTGTCAGAATGTTATGCTACTGAGTACTGATTTTCCATAGTCTGACTATTACAGTCAAGGTTCTGAGGTAGGTCTGCCTCGTTTGAACTGGATCCAAGGAGAGGCAAAGAGTTTGTTTTGTATCTTTCATGTGAGATTGACTCAGATATCAACTCCACTCAGTGTCAGATTTGACCCAATCTGCCTTCTGAATTCCCAGGGAGTTATTCTTTAGGTTCTAATTTTTTCTAATAAGTAATTCTCCAGGTTGTCATCTGAGACTGAAGAAATATAAACAGGTTTGTTTAGCTGTTTGCTGTGAAAATTTGCAATGGTTATTATTTGTACAAGCTTATTTACATAACCAGGAATTAGGGAGCTTTTCTTTTTCTTACTATGAAACTGAAAAAGCACCTCCTGCATCCTGTCCCAAACTGGTAGGGATTAATTGATTTCTTCATGGGGTCAAACACTATCAAAGATTCCAAAAATGAAGTAAAGGCAATTTTTTAGCCTTTCTATACTATGAGCAGAAAAGAACAACATAGGACATACAATGTAAGATAAATACATTCAGCATGAGTGATGCTTCACTAACGTTGTCTGCTATATTTCTTGTTAATAAGTCATGATTACAATTCCTGATGATAATGTGGAATTTACCATTATATTTAAAAAAAAAATAATGGTACATTTAAAAGATGTAACAAGTGGATTTCATAAAACTGTAGAAATAAAACATTTTATGATAGGAAGTCTACAGCATTACAGTGAGAATTACTATGAAAATACTTTCATTAGTTTGTTTTGTGACAACTATAGAAATGAGACTTTCTATAAAAATTCAGTATAGGTACAGAAAGTCTTCACCAAATTATATAACTTTTTCCCTAGGGCACACATTTAAATATGCTGGCAAGTAACTCATTAAAATAATTACTTGTAGACTTTTAATTCAAATTTATAGATTTCATGTATTTTTGTGCTTGTTTATATTAGAAATTCATTTGACATATGATAAAAATTAATTCTCATTTAATAATATACATTTTTTAAGCTCTTCATTGAGATGAATCTACATACAGGAAAGTATACATAAGTGTAGAGCCCAATGCATTTTACTAAGATGAAGATATCTGTGTAACCAGCATTCAGATTAAGAAACAACATTAATTGCATCTTAGATGAAGGTCTCATGTCCTCTTCCAACTAACAGCCTACTGCCAACTGAAGACATTCACTTTCATAACTCCAAATCAATAGATTAGTTTGGACTATTTGATAATTTATGTAAATAGAATCACACAATTCATTCTTTTAAGTTTGACTTCTTTCACTCAATTTTGTGTTTATAAGATCTATTCTCATTAACTCATGTAGTTATGTATCATTTGTTTTCATTGCTGCATGGTTTTTTATTTTATCAATATATCATGATTTATTTACCCATTCTCCTAATCACAGTACATGGCTAGTGAATAGTTTGAGGTTATTATGAATTGTACTATTATAGATATTTAATATATAATACATGTCCTTTGGTGAACATATACAGTCATTTCTATTGAGCACAAAACTAGAAATGGATTGCTAGCTCATATGATATACACATATAATGTTAAGCTGCTGCTCCTGCTGCTACTAAGTCGCTTCAGTCATGTCTGACTCTGTGCGACCCCATAGATGGCAGCCCACCAGGTGCCCCCGTCCCTGGGATTCTCCAGGCAAGAATACTGGAGTGGGTTGCCATTTCCTTCTCCAATGCGTGAAAGTGAAAAGTAAAAGTGAAGTCACTCAGTTGTGTCCGACCCTTAGCGACTCCATGGACTGCAGCCTACCAGGCAACTCCATCCATGGGATTTCCCAGGCAAGAGTAATGGAGTGGGTTGCCATTTCCTTCTCCGATAATGTATAGGAGATATTGCCAAATACTTTTCTGAAGTGCTTGTACTAATTTATACTTCCTCAAGCAGCACATAAAAGTTGTGATTGTCTCATTTATTATTCCCTACCTTTTTTTATTACTCTGAAGTGCATGTAGTAGTATCATGTTGTAGTTTTAATTTGCATATATCTAATGATTAGGGAAATTCAGTGTTTCATGTGTTTGTTGGCCATTGGAAATCTTTTATGAAGCATCTATTCAAATATTTTGTTCAATTTTTTTCTATTGGATTATCTTTGTTTTTTTAATTGATTTTGTAGCTCTTAATATATTCTGAATGAGTCCTTTGAGAGAGCCATTTACTATGAATATTTTCTCATACT